>JXCR01019997.1:0-39497 GCA_002079205.1 Phalaenopsis hybrid cultivar
CAAAAAAGAAATTGCAATTGTGGTGGCTTTCTAGGTTTTTTCTTACAAAAATTTGAGAAAGGAAGAATATATTATAGAGGGAGAACCAAGATATAAAGTGAATAAAAGGGTAAGAAAATTAAATGAATAGATGTGTCAAAGGAAGAGAGGCAAGAGATTGAAAAGAAGAAGCATGAGAAAACCCTAGTAGTGAGTGAATCCTCTCAAAGGAAAAAATCCGTTGTAATTATGGGTGAATTATAAGACTTGGTGCTTTTTATTGGAATACTTCTTATTGATACGAGAAATTTTTTCTTAAAAAAAAATAGTCCTACATATCTAATGGCAATTAAAATAACTCTTTCCTTTTGTTGCACAAGCTAAAATGGTCGTCCCCATTTTGATTGCTCTATGGAGCCTATTGCCACTTCAATTTGGATCTCATTTTCATATCTTCACCAACACTATTTCAACAAGCTTAACTTATTAATATCGGTGTTAAACCAAACTTAATAGGGAAAACAAATATTATTAATCAAAAGAAAATAGAGGTTCCAATTAGAGACGCTTGAAATTAGGAAATAACAAAGACACAACACGACTCAATTAGGTAGAGGATGAGGACGACGACGACGGTGTTGAAGTTTAAGGGGAAATAGTAACTAGTGGTCCGTGGCTGGAACGGGGCGGCAACAAGTGGGAGTTTGCTGGAAAGGGGGCTGGTAGCAAGTTGTAGGGGCTTGAAGGGGATTGACAATAAGTTGTAGGGGTTGGAAGGGAAATACAGTAGGTTAGAGGTGGTTGGGAGGGGTTGTATTAGGTTGGAGGTGGAAATGTGTTGCAGCAGGTAGGTAGGTGGTTGGAGAGGTCGACATCAATCTGGAGATGGTTGGCTTGGATGACAATGAAGGGGAGATGGTTAGCTGCATAAAAATAGTAGGGACTTTGTTTCCAAGCAATGACAGCAACCGCAATAGTGATGAGAAGCTGTGGGAAAGCAGAGAACGATAAAAACCACTACCTCAGGATAAGTTACAGCTGAAGCGCATTCTTGCTTTCGGATATAATCCTAGGACGGAAAGAGGACCCCGAAAACTATCCTGATAGAAANATCTGATGATCAGATCAGGAGTGCAGATGTTTTAGATTCCACTTATGTTAAGAAAGACAGAGGTAGACCTAGGAAGACTTGGGCATATTGTATAAAAAATGATCTTAATTTATTAGAATTAAATAAAAATATGACACTAAATGGGACACAATAGAGAAAAAGGATTCATTTAGCCCACTCCACTTAGTGGGATAAAGGTTTTATTGCTGTTACTATTGTTGTACTCATATATTCATAGACTATGGTAATTATTCTATAATTATTATGTTATACCTTAAAAGTTCTCATAGATTATATAAATACCATGTAAATCTTTGAATGAAGTACCCAGTAAATTATGTCTAATTCTTTTCATGGTATGACAGGCTTAGGTTATTTCTCTTCTTTGTATTTCCACTACAATAGTCTTTGTTATTGCATTACCAGAATATTACATTCTTCATTGTTAAACTCTTTTTCTTTTTCCTCTATCAGAACTATACTTTCATTGCTATACTGTTGTGAATATTTGTCATTCTTGCAATTTTCATCATTGCCTTGCCACAAACTAGTCTCATTACTATTGCATTTATCATTGCATTGTTGCAAATATTTCAAATTATTACAATATTTGTTGATAATTGATGTTGGACGCAAGAGTGTATGTGATACACTGATACTGTGGTTTCAGTGACTCCTGGCTTTGTGATTCTGGGAATAGCAGCATAAGCTGCCTTTTTATTTTATTTATGTTATTTTTGGCAGTTCACTCTCTTTCTAGTTTTTTCATATTTTCCTAATTTCTAATTAGGATAATTCTTATTAGGAAACTTTTATACATGTGTATTGGGCTGTTTAAATTTTCAGTTTGTTGATTTTATGAATTCGAGTGATGTTTATTTGAATTTTGTTCTCATGTGTGTTATATTTTCTTTCTTTTGCAAGTGTTGTATTTGTTTTTTGATTAGGAACATATGGTAGATCCTCCTAGTTGCTTGAACATTGCAGATTTGGAAGTTCTCCATTGTTTGGAGTCGGGAGAGCCGTTGATGACGCCGAACTTGCTGTCCAACAACAGTTTTACCTCCTAATCCCTTGCAAACATTGTAACCCCCACATATTAGTTGTCCCTTGCTATGCCACAATCTTCTCTCCGCAAAAACCGCTCCCAAGGCACCTTTTAGGCACCCTGAAACGGTATCATCTAGTATCAAAGCCTGACAAAGTAAAAAATTTTGGGGATTTATCTTATCCTAAATTTAAAATTCTAAAAATAGGATTCCTTCATGCTCAAATCATTCCTACTTAAATTCCTAAACCTAGATAAAAATTTTTCAAGTCCTGATTTTTATTTTCTCCAAAATTTCACCACAACACTTACACCAAAACTTAAGCCCCGATCAACCTTGATTTGCAATCCTATATTCACCGAAAACCTGATCCAGAGAAAATTATGCCATGCCGTCAAGGAGAAATCCTCAACAGATATTGAGGACTTACTATGAATGACATGTAACAAGTAATCCTCCAATTGTAGCAGAAGCTTGGCGCTTTTGAGAGGAGGCAATCAAGTGAGGGTCATACATAAACACATTGGCGACTCATCAGATCGAAAAATAAAAGTGAATCCCTTCCATCAGGTAGTTTCTAGTGATGAAGAATCACTAACTCGACGATTCCACAGGAAATATCAGAGAGGTTGCCATAATTTTAGAATATATGTAGATATATAAAATTTTGATGGTCACATGGATTTTGATGAGTTTATCAAGTGATTTCAAATAGTGGAATAAATTTTTGAGTAAAATAAGATTCCTCAAAATAAAAGAATTGAATTGACAACCATCAAGTTCACGAAAAATGCTTCATTGTGGTGAGAGAATCTGAAGCTTATTTGACAAAAAGAAGGGAAGAGTAAGATCATCACGTGATCCAAGATGAAATGAGAGATGCATAGCAAATATTTTCTCCCATGTTACTGGCATGATTGAAAGCCGCCTAGCATGTCTTCAATCTACTCACTGGTTAGTTTACTCCCTGGATTGCCACTATTGAGAGCCACCTAGCATGTCTTCATTTCAGGTCGAAATGACAATATTTGAGCTATTTCTGGAAGACTCTATAAATTAAGCTGTGTATTAAGTCCCAAGTTAGTTTAGCAGTTTTGTCACTGATAAATAGTCAGATAGGAGTGACGAACCACTATTTTGGAAATATTTACCTGTGTTTTATGAGAAACAACATCAAACGATGGGATCCAGGTGTTTCTGAAGATGAGGAAGAAGCTTCTATCATAATGGGTGAGTGACATGGGCTGCAGGATTTCATGCAATACTGCAGTTTCCACGACTCTCCAACGCAACGTATTTCATATGTGTTGCACCATATAGGGAAAAGTGTGTAGCCTTGTTATTGATCGAAGAAGTTATGAAAATATAGCATTTATACAATTGGTGGATAAATTGAGTCTCACTATCCAGAAGCATTATTAGTTATATTCTTTTACCTGATTAAAAAAATGTATGAAAAGTGTTGAAAGGAGGTGCCTTGTGGAGATTTCCATGAGAGACAAGCTGCAGGATCAGGTTTGGTATGATATGGTGCTTATGAATGAGTGTCACATTCTTTTGAGCCGATCATGACAATATGATTGGGGTACATTCATGATGGTTGTAAAAGTACCGGCTCATTTATCATGAACGAGAAGTGTATTATACTTCTGAAGTTGGAGGAGTCAGCTGTGATGGGTACTCTGGATGAGAGAAAAATTTTAGTGGCTTGTGCCACATCTTTATAAACTATGAGAGATGCGCTAGTGAAACAGGACTTGATGATGCTAGAAACCGGTGTCATGGAATCTGAGGTAGTGTGACCTCGCACTAGAGGAGTTTCAAGATCCCCTAACATTCAATCCCATTAGTCCTTAGGTTGCCACTATTGACAACGATCTAGCATGTCATCATTTCAGATCGAGATGAGAATATTTGAGCTATTTCTAGAAGACTCTATAAAGTAAGCTGGGCATTAAGTCCTAAGTCAGTTTTGTAGTGTTGTCACTGATAGATGGTCAGATAGAGTGGTGAACCGCTAATTTAGAAATCTGCACATGTGTTTTATGAGAAAGAATATCAGATAATGGGATCCAAGTGTTTTCGAAGATGAGGGAGAAGCCTCTACCACCTTGGGAGATTGATGCAGGATGCGGGAGTTCATGCGATGCCGCGGTTTCCCCGACTCTCGGCTCCTGCAAGTGCGGGAATAGCAGCATAAGCTGCTTTTTTATTTTATTTATATTGTTTTTCGCAATTTCTCTCGTTTTACTTCTTTCCTTTCTTGTTTTTCTTATTTTAGTAGTTTCTAATTGTGTAATCTCTTATTAGGAGACTTTTATATATATGTGTATTGGGCTGTTTGGATTCTCAGTTTGTTGTTTTTATGAATTTGAGTGATGTTTCACTGAATTTGGCTTTCCAGAAGGTCGTATCATCTTTCTTTTGTAAGTGGTGTATTTATATTTTGCGTAGGAACATGTGGTGGAACCTCCTTGCCCCACGAACATTGCTGATTCTGACTTTTCTTTGCTGTTTGCAGCCGGGACAATCGCCAACGATGTCAAACCTGCTGTCTGACAACAACTTTAGCCCGTTATCATTTCCAAACACCGTAACCCCCACATAGTAACCTTCCCTCGCTATTCCACAAATCAATAATTTGCCCCTTTTTTTATTATTTTTATCATTTCCCATCACAAATTTTTTCATATGCTATTTTTGCTCTAACAAAAAAGTAATATGGCTATTATATACTTGACTGCCATCGGGGCCCAAATAGATATTGTTATAAATTAATCCCCAAACTCTAAATTTTGTCATGTATTTAAATTATTTTCAACCTGTTAATTCATTCAAAGTTAACTAAAGATTAAATTGTATTGTTGTATTTGATTTTTTATAGCATTTTTTTCAAAAATTTTGCGCGAGGGTGATGATTGGATTTGATAATGGAAGGGTTGAAATCTTTTTTCTTTAGGAATCTAGTCATGATGGAAAATACAATCTTTAGTACTATTTCTTCTCATAAAAATTATTATTTTGCCTACTTATCAATCTGTTTATTATTGTAATTATATTATAATTGTTATGTTCTCTATTAGAAACTGTCCCAACACCATATAAATTTTGTCTAAATAATGGAGTGAAGTACAAACAATTCTCTCTTATCATATTACCAACTTTTTTCATTGACAACCATTTTCATGATAACAAATTTATCATTCTGGCCCGTGCAATGGCATTTCTATGCACGCAGTTCTAATTGCTTTTTCAGCATTTTCAGCGGATCTTTGTTTGCCATTCTTTTGTTTTGGTATGTTATAAAATGAATATCTGTTGAAGTTTCACTTTGGATGCTAATAACCCATGCGGATCTAGATCTAATCATCTTTATGTGTCTTCCCATTTCATCTAAAGTTCTCAGGTTTATTTTTTTTCCTTTGTTTAGCTGTCCTCTTCACTATTGATTCCGAAATGTTTTATTTTCAGTAACTAGCTCCTCAGTCTGGGTGAACTTGCCCGCAGCTGCCGTTTTGATCATTTTCTTCCGATATATCTCACTTGATCTTGATATCCACAAGAAGTCAAAAACAGGCTGCAATCAACCTCTTTTAGATCCATCTTCCAAAATCAAGTCTGTCAAGCCTGACGACTTTCCCCTTGAAAAGATCAACTGGAGAAGTAAGGTGAAGTCACCTCCTACTGAGGAGGCAATTGACCACTTTACCAGACACTTGGTCTCAGAGTGGGTAACAGATCTCTGGTACTCTCGCATAACACCTGATAAAGATGGTCCTGAAGAACTGGTTCAGATTATAAATAATGTTTTTGGCGAAATTTCAAGTCGTGCTAGAGATGTAAATCTCATTGAGCTTCTTACCAGGTTTTTATCATCATATTACTAACATTCTATTGAAGAATACTAGAATACCTGTTTATTTATTGTTGAGAAAATTTACATACCTAGCACACAATTCTCATGTATTTACATACCTCACATCTAAAGTTTCATATTTAATCACATAGCACTTTGGTATTTTAAACCTATGCCTGAAAAGATGTATTTTGCTTTTAAAAAATATGATAATAGAGCTATTTTGATGTGATATTAAAGATTTGAGTGTTATGTTTGTAAATATGAAAGCTTAGGTGTTAATATGTAAATACATAAGAATTATGTGCTATGTATGTAAATCTGTTTATTTATTGTAATGGAGTTATGGAAAATCATGCAGGGATATCATTAATCTGTTTTGTAATCATCTGGAAATTTATCGTACGAGCGTATCCAAGATTGGAAGGCATGAATTGAAGAAGCTTAACCCTGATCATCAAGATATTCAGCTGAAGCATGTTCTGGCTGCTGAGAGCAAGTTGCATCCAGCTTTGTTTTCTCCAAAAGCTGAACACAAGGTTGTAGAACCTTCATAGAAGGAAATTTGACTAGTTATTGCAGAAATATATAATTTAGAAATTTAAATCCGAAGCTTTATTTATTTTTCCCTTCTTTGAATTTGGAATGATAAGCCATTATTGCTTTATTGTGCTAATTCATCGCTTTTAGTGAAAGGATTTTCATTAAATTATATTTTCAACTTCTTATTGCATTCTGTTGTTTTGCTTTGGCCTTGATTCAGTCCATTTGATCTAATTATTGGAATATCTTGATGATGAACCCTAAAAAGGTTGGGGCATTTATACAGCACATAATTCTTTTGTATTTACATATCTCGCACGGAAACCTTCATATTTACGGACATGGCACTTAAATCTTTAATACCACATAAAAATAACATTATTATCANGCTAATTTAGAAATCTGCACATGTGTTTTATGAGAAAGAATATCAGATAATGGGATCCAAGTGTTTTCGAAGATGAGGGAGAAGCCTCTACCACCTTGGGAGATTGATGCAGGATGCGGGAGTTCATGCGATGCCGCGGTTTCCCCGACTCTCGGCTCCTGCAAGTGCGGGAATAGCAGCATAAGCTGCTTTTTTATTTTATTTATATTGTTTTTCGCAATTTCTCTCGTTTTACTTCTTTCCTTTCTTGTTTTTCTTATTTTAGTAGTTTCTAATTGTGTAATCTCTTATTAGGAGACTTTTATATATATGTGTATTGGGCTGTTTGGATTCTCAGTTTGTTGTTTTTATGAATTTGAGTGATGTTTCACTGAATTTGGCTTTCCAGAAGGTCGTATCATCTTTCTTTTGTAAGTGGTGTATTTATATTTTGCGTAGGAACATGTGGTGGAACCTCCTTGCCCCACGAACATTGCTGATTCTGACTTTTCTTTGCTGTTTGCAGCCGGGACAATCGCCAACGATGTCAAACCTGCTGTCTGACAACAACTTTAGCCCGTTATCATTTCCAAACACCGTAACCCCCACATAGTAACCTTCCCTCGCTATTCCACAAATCAATAATTTGCCCCTTTTTTTATTATTTTTATCATTTCCCATCACAAATTTTTTCATATGCTATTTTTGCTCTAACAAAAAAGTAATATGGCTATTATATACTTGACTGCCATCGGGGCCCAAATAGATATTGTTATAAATTAATCCCCAAACTCTAAATTTTGTCATGTATTTAAATTATTTTCAACCTGTTAATTCATTCAAAGTTAACTAAAGATTAAATTGTATTGTTGTATTTGATTTTTTATAGCATTTTTTTCAAAAATTTTGCGCGAGGGTGATGATTGGATTTGATAATGGAAGGGTTGAAATCTTTTATCTTTAGGAATCTAGTCATGATGGAAAATACAATCTTTAGTACTATTTCTTCTCATAAAAATTATTATTTTGCCTACTTATCAATCTGTTTATTATTGTAATTATATTATAATTGTTATGTTCTCTATTAGAAACTGTCCCAACACCATATAAATTTTGTCTAAATAATGGAGTGAAGTACAAACAATTCTCTCTTATCATATTACCAACTTTTTTCATTGACAACCATTTTCATGATAACAAATTTATCATTCTGGCCCGTGCAATGGCATTTCTATGCACGCAGTTCTAATTGCTTTTTCAGCATTTTCAGCGGATCTTTGTTTGCCATTCTTTTGTTTTGGTATGTTATAAAATGAATATCTGTTGAAGTTTCACTTTGGATGCTAATAACCCATGCGGATCTAGATCTAATCATCTTTATGTGTCTTCCCATTTCATCTAAAGTTCTCAGGTTTATTTTTTTTCCTTTGTTTAGCTGTCCTCTTCACTATTGATTCCGAAATGTTTTATTTTCAGTAACTAGCTCCTCAGTCTGGGTGAACTTGCCCGCAGCTGCCGTTTTGATCATTTTCTTCCGATATATCTCACTTGATCTTGATATCCACAAGAAGTCAAAAACAGGCTGCAATCAACCTCTTTTAGATCCATCTTCCAAAATCAAGTCTGTCAAGCCTGACGACTTTCCCCTTGAAAAGATCAACTGGAGAAGTAAGGTGAAGTCACCTCCTACTGAGGAGGCAATTGACCACTTTACCAGACACTTGGTCTCAGAGTGGGTAACAGATCTCTGGTACTCTCGCATAACACCTGATAAAGATGGTCCTGAAGAACTGGTTCAGATTATAAATAATGTTTTTGGCGAAATTTCAAGTCGTGCTAGAGATGTAAATCTCATTGAGCTTCTTACCAGGTTTTTATCATCATATTACTAACATTCTATTGAAGAATACTAGAATACCTGTTTATTTATTGTTGAGAAAATTTACATACCTAGCACACAATTCTCATGTATTTACATACCTCACATCTAAAGTTTCATATTTAATCACATAGCACTTTGGTATTTTAAACCTATGCCTGAAAAGATGTATTTTGCTTTTAAAAAATATGATAATAGAGCTATTTTGATGTGATATTAAAGATTTGAGTGTTATGTTTGTAAATATGAAAGCTTAGGTGTTAATATGTAAATACATAAGAATTATGTGCTATGTATGTAAATCTGTTTATTTATTGTAATGGAGTTATGGAAAATCATGCAGGGATATCATTAATCTGTTTTGTAATCATCTGGAAATTTATCGTACGAGCGTATCCAAGATTGGAAGGCATGAATTGAAGAAGCTTAACCCTGATCATCAAGATATTCAGCTGAAGCATGTTCTGGCTGCTGAGAGCAAGTTGCATCCAGCTTTGTTTTCTCCAAAAGCTGAACACAAGGTTGTAGAACCTTCATAGAAGGAAATTTGACTAGTTATTGCAGAAATATATAATTTAGAAATTTAAATCCGAAGCTTTATTTATTTTTCCCTTCTTTGAATTTGGAATGATAAGCCATTATTGCTTTATTGTGCTAATTCATCGCTTTTAGTGAAAGGATTTTCATTAAATTATATTTTCAACTTCTTATTGCATCTGTTGTTTTGCTTTGGCCTTGATTCAGTCCATTTGATCTAATTATTGGAATATCTTGATGATGAACCCTAAAAAGGTTGGGGCATTTATACAGCACATAATTCTTTTGTATTTACATATCTCGCACGGAAACCTTCATATTTACGGACATGGCACTTAAATCTTTAATACCACATAAAAATAACATTATTATCACTTTTTAAAGTGAAATATAATACCATTTCATGCATAGATTTAGCACCAAAGTGCTATGTATTAAATATAAAAGTTTAGGTTATGTAAATATATAAGAATAGTGTTCTACGTATTTAAATTTCCCAAAAAAGTTTATACTTTGGACTTGTATTGTGAGGCTTCTTTCTTTTAAAAAAGAGTTTGCTGGCATGACTTTGAATTTTGTTGAGAAAAGTTAAAATAAAAGTTCTCTTTTCTTCCCCAAAATCCAATGCCCAGGTATTGCAGCATTTGGTGAATGGGCTCATGCTGACCACTTTTAGGCCCAAAGACCTGCAGTGCTATTTCTTTCAATATACCACTAGAGAGCTTCTTGCTTGTGCTGTTTTTCGCCCAGTTTTAAACTTGGCCAACCCAAGGTAGTTAAATTATATATTTCAGTTCATTGATTCTTTCTCATTTGACCTTTTTGCCTTTGCCCAATTTAGTATGTTGTTTCCATTTTCATTTCAGGTTTATCAATGAGAAGATTGAGTCTTTAGTTCTTTCTCTTGCCAACAAGGCTGATAAGGATTCTAATACTTCAACTGATCAGACAGCCATAGTCAAGTCTAATGCATCTTCAAAGCCATCCGTCGAACAGCTTTCTGGGTTACAGGATCGTTCAGCTGTGGGCCTCGAACTCGTACAATTTAAGCCTGGCCCATCTAAAATTGCTTCGAATGAACAAGCGGACGGAGCAACTGGTTTGAAGCATCAACATTCTTCGGGTCACAGTTCAGTAGGCACTCATGAGACACCTTTGATGCCAGGAGCCATCAATAACGTAGCTCAAGGATTATCAGATACTCAAACTAATCATGTCGACCCAACTGAACCATCCATTTCAAAAGGAGAGTGGGGTCATATTTTGGATATAATTTCCCAAAAGAAGCGGCAAGCTCTTGCTCCAGAACATCTTGAAAATATTTGGGCAAAAGGAAGAAACTATAGGAAGAAGGAAGGATCGAAACAACTTCAGAAACAAAACACAAATGGGACATCAACTTGCAACAACAGCACAAAGAAATCTACAGCAACTTCTGGTTATTTGAAGAAGGATAAGGCAGCTAGCTTTGATGCATCTTTGATTAATGCTCATTCTGACATGTTTGGTTCAGCTCACCACCTTTCCAATCCATATCAAGAAATGCCAGATGTTCATGAGGGAGAGATTGAAATAGTTAGTGAAAGCTCGTACGAGACCGAAGATGAAGAAAGTAGCAATGTGACGGGTCTTGATTCTCCAGGAACGAGAGTCTGGGATAGCAAAAACAAAAGAAATGCCTCTGTTTCACACATAAGACATCCACTTGAAAATCCTGATTTTCATTCTACAAAAATTAAGGTTAAAAGCCATGTTAGACATCCGAGGACATTGAGAACACCATCAGGGAGGAAAAGAATCAGGCCTGGTAATCAGAAGACTCCCCTTTGGCAAGAGATTGAGAGATCTTCCTTTTTATTAGGTGAAAGGCATGATATACTAAATGAATTGAACAAAGATGATAGAGTGGAGGAACTGAGTGATGAACCAGATGTTGAAATTGTTGGTAGGATTCATAGTGGGGCAGCTGCATCTTCTTCACCCAGGCCTTCCATCTCAGCTTCTGAATCATCTACTTTGTCTTTGAAATCTGTTGAAAATTCTGTGCTGGCTGATTCATTTCTAAAGCTTAGATGTGAGGTGAATCTATTGTTTTTTATGATTTTATTTTTAATTTAAGATGCACAAATGATGGAAATCATCAAGGCTTACTGCAAATGATGTGGATGAATTTTATGATTCAGGTTTTTGGAGCCAATATTGTTAAGAGTGGTTCAGTAACATTTGCTGTGTATTCAATTGCCGTGACGGATGCGAATAATCATTGTTGGTCTATCAAAAGAAGGTAGGTGGAAGCTGAAATAATGCATTTTTATTACAGGTTCTGTTCCTGTCTTGCAGCTTGGGATTTTCAAATTTCTTCTTTTTGGTTGAGGGTAGTCTGTCTTCTTTCTGCTGGATTTTGAAAGCTTTTATTTCATCAGGTTCCGGCACTTTGAGGAGTTACATCGGCGTCTGAAGGAATTTCCTGAATATAATCTNTATCTTCTTTCTGCTGGATTTTGAAATCTTTTATTTCATCAGGTTCCGGCACTTTGAGGAGTTACATCGGCGTCTGAAGGAATTTCCTGAATATAATCTTAGCTTGCCTCCAAAACATTTTCTTTCATCAGGTCTTGATATGCCTTTGGTTCAAGAAAGATGTAAATCCCTTGATAAATACCTAAAGGTATTTCTGGTTATGTGATCTTTTTTATCCACGGCATGAAATCTTTTATGCCATCTTTGGAGCTTATGTTATACTATTGATGGGGCAAGCAAGGCAAAAAAAATAAAAAAAACCAAAAAAGAAATTGCAATTGTGGTGGCTTTCTAGGTTTTTTCTTACAAAAATTTGAGAAAGGAAGAATATATNGATTGATGGGGCAAGCAAGGCAAAAAAAAACAAAAAAAAAACAAAAAAGAAATTGCAATTGTGGTGGCTTTCTAGGTTTTTTCTTACAAAAATTTGAGAAAGGAAGAATATATTATAGAGGGAGAACCAAGATATAAAGTGAATAAAAGGGTAAGAAAATTAAATGAATAGATGTGTCAAAGGAAGAGAGGCAAGAGATTGAAAAGAAGAAGCATGAGAAAACCCTAGTAGTGAGTGAATCCTCTCAAAGGAAAAAATCCGTTGTAATTATGGGTGAATTATAAGACTTGGTGCTTTTTATTGGAATACTTCTTATTGATACGAGAAATTTTTTCTTAAAAAAAAAATAGTCCTACATATCTAATGGCAATTAAAATAACTCTTTCCTTTTGTTGCACAAGCTAAAATGGTCGTCCCCATTTTGATTGCTCTATGGAGCCTATTGCCACTTCAATTTGGATCTCATTTTCATATCTTCACCAACACTATTTCAACAAGCTTAACTTATTAATATCGGTGTTAAACCAAACTTAATAGGGAAAACAAATATTATTAATCAAAAGAAAATAGAGGTTCCAATTAGAGACGCTTGAAATTAGGAAATAACAAAGACACAACACGACTCAATTAGGTAGAGGATGAGGACGACGACGACGGTGTTGAAGTTTAAGGGGAAATAGTAACTAGTGGTCCGTGGCTGGAACGGGGCGGCAACAAGTGGGAGTTTGCTGGAAAGGGGGCTGGTAGCAAGTTGTAGGGGCTTGAAGGGGATTGACAATAAGTTGTAGGGGTTGGAAGGGAAATACAGTAGGTTAGAGGTGGTTGGGAGGGGTTGTATTAGGTTGGAGGTGGAAATGTGTTGCAGCAGGTAGGTAGGTGGTTGGAGAGGTCGACATCAATCTGGAGATGGTTGGCTTGGATGACAATGAAGGGGAGATGGTTAGCTGCATAAAAATAGTAGGGACTTTGTTTCCAAGCAATGACAGCAACCGCAATAGTGATGAGAAGCTGTGGGAAAGCAGAGAACGATAAAAACCACTACCTCAGGATAAGTTACAGCTGAAGCGCATTCTTGCTTTCGGATATAATCCTAGGACGGAAAGAGGACCCCGAAAACTATCCTGATAGAAACCTAAAAGCAAAAACTGCCCTAAAATACAACAAATGTCAAATATACAGACTTAGGGTAAAGACAAGTGGGCCTCACTCCCACTAGGAGGAAACCCCAAGCTTGGAAGGACCGGTTGGTCTTTTCTGTGCCTGGACTGAATTGGTCCAGTGTTGTCAATTGTGACTTTTGTTGCGCCTAGCAAACGACGTCCCGTGTTTGTCTCCTAGGATTGGAGGAGTGTCAACCTTATCCATCGAAGCTTTTGTGTTTCTGTATGATGGAGTCAAATCTGTTACATTGAGGGTAGTCGAGATATTGTAATACCCAGGTAAACCAATCTTGTAGGTGTTGTCATTCAACTTCTTGAGGATTCTGAATGATCTGTTTGCTTTGGCTTAAGTTTCCCGAACAAACTTATGAAAATCTCACTTTCTTTAACCTGATCAATACTAGATTTCCTTCTTGAAACGTACCTTCTTCCTTGTTTTATTAGCTTGTGCTTGGTGCTTATGGTTCTGCTTGGTGATCTCCCTTCTCACCTCCCATGTATCCTTCGAATCTCCTGTACCCTCGTCACAACATTCACACTAACCTCCGACGTGGAAAGAATTGGTACTAACTCAAGTGGAGTGTGTGGATTGCCTCTATACACAATATGAAAAGGTGTGCACGTCGCATCGTCTGACTCACATACTTTTTGTAGGCAAATTTGGCCTGGGCTAGGAGGAGGTCCCTTTTCTGTCTAACTATCTATTTGTGGGCTGGCTGCCGAGCTGAATTGAAGTTTAATACCATACCAAGTTTTTACCACAAATTCTTCAAAATTGGCTCAGAAACTTGACCTTCCCTATCAGAGGTAATGGTTCTAGAAATCTCATGCAGTTTCTCAATCTCCCCGAAGTACAAATCAACTACATGTGATGCATCTAGTGTTCGGTGGCACGACACAAAATGAGTCATCTTCGAGAACTTGTCAACCACGACCATCACTGAATTTTTGTTCCGTTGCATCCTCGAAAGCCCTACTATGAAGTTCATGCTAACATCCACTCAATGAGACTCTGGTGCTATTAAATGAGGTATACAACCACATATTTTGTCCCCTGGTTTTGGCTAAGTGACAAACTCTGCACTGCTTGAAGACCTACTATGAAGTTCATGCTGACATCCACTTAATGAGCCTCTGGTAGTAGTAAATGGGGTATACAACTGCATATTTTGTCACATGGTTTTGGCCAAGTGACAAACTTTGCACTGCCTAATGTATCGCTCCACATCTCTCACCTGTCAGGGGCAGAAGAAATGTTCTCTCACCTCACAAGTGTGAGGGTTTTGTCTCTACCAAAGTGACCTGCTAGTCCCTCGCTATGACTCTTGAATTACGTACTCCCTCAATGAGCATTTGAGTAGGCACAACTTGCTCCAGTGGAATAGATAACCATCAGTGCGATGGTATGGTCTTGTAGGCCTCTCCCGACATTGTTCCTAAATTTCTTGAAATCCTCATCTCTCTTGTACTCTTCTTTCACCACATTGAATCCCATGACTTTGGCCTACATGGAAGTGATCAACAAATGATAGTGACTTAAGTCATCTACCATCCGGTTTTGACTTTCCGCCTTGTGCATAAGCACAAACTGGAATGATGTCAAAAGCTCAACCTAAGACACATGTCTACTCTTCAGCTTGCTCTAACTATTTAAGAATCTTAGCGTCTCATGATTTATGAATAAATTGAACTCGCTCCTCAACAAATAGTGACTTTAGTGGTGACGGTCTCTCACAATGACATAGAACTCCTTTTCGTAGGCCAAATACTTTCACTGAGACTCATCAACTTCTCCTTGAAGGAGGCTAGAGGATGTCCTCCCTGACTCAACACTGCTCCAATCTCCACATTAGACGTGTCACAGTCAAGCTCGAACAACAATAACAAGCCTTTATACCACTTAGTGTGGTCAGCTACATAAATTTTTTTTCTCCATTGTGTCCTATTAAGTATCATGTTTTCATTTAATTCTAATTAATTAAGCTTAATTTTAATACAATATGCCCAAGTCTTTTTAAGTCTACCTTTAGCTTTCTTAACATAAGTCGAATCTAAAACATCTAATCTCTTAACCGGATCATAAAATGGTCGACGTTTAATGTGACCAAACCATTTAGAACAACTCCCTTGGATCTTGTCTGCCACTAGAGCTACACCAACCCTCTCTCAGATACTTTCGTTTTGCATTTTGTCTCCAAGTGTCGAGCCACTCGTCCATCTAAGCATTCTCATCTTAGCAACACTTGGCTCAGTTTTGACGCCATAAAACATTGCAAGCCTCACCACCATCTTATAAAATTTTCCTTTAAGTCTAAGCGATACTTTTATATCACATAATAGGACCGATGCATTCCTCCAATTCAATTATCCAACTTGAATTCTAGTAAAATCTGGCGAGGCTAACATAGGGTACTTTTCTATCACACTCCACCTCGAACAACTAACTAAAATCTAGCAAGGCTCACAATGGGGCCTACGTTACCTTTTCTTTCAGGGCATGAAAACTGGACTGAGTATCCTCTATCCATTGAAACTTTTCTCCCTTCAAAAGATCTATTAGCGGAGTTGTAATGATGCTGAAGCTCTTGACGAACCACATGTAACATGATGCTAACCCCAAAAATTGCCTCAGCGTGGCAAAAGACTTGGGAGTCTCCAATTCATGATCATCTCTATCTTTGTAGGGTCCATTTGAATATCTGCATTGGATACAATATAACCCAAAAAACATACTTGAGCCATCATGCAATGACACTTCTTCTGGTGTTAGTTTCTCCAAACACAAAATCTTAAAAATTTGCCTCAGATGCGGCAAATGCTCCTTGGAACTGTCGTAGACAAGGATGTCGAATTAAATAACCACAAAATTCTTGATGTAAACCCATAACACCCGATTCAACAGCTCTATGAATGTGTTAGGTGCATTAAATAGTTTAAATGACATGATGTTCCACTCGTACAACCCGTTTCTGGTTTTGAAAGCGGTCTTCCATTCATCTCTTGGTCTTATTCTGATCTAATGATATCCGATGCGTAGGCTAATCTTGAAAAATACTACGACACCATGTTACTGATCCAATAGTTCGCCCAGGCGAGGGATGGGGAACCAATATTTAATGGCGATCTTGTTTATAGCCCGACTATCTATGCACATTCTCCACAAGCCGTCATTCTTGGGCACCATCAATGTGAAGACAGTACACGGGCTGTTGCTTTCTCTCACCAATTCCCGAGTGATGAGATCTTGCACTTGTTGTTGTAATTTCTCGTACTCCGTTAACCCAATCTGTATACAGGCTTGTTTAACAACATTGATCCTAGGATAAGATCGATGACATGCTGGATATTCTTAAGCGACGGTAGACCCTCTAACAGGCTGTTGGTCATCAACTCCTGTAACGTAGCTAAGAGTGGTTTGACCATCTCTGGTGGGTCCATCTCCCCCTCAATTCCCTCTAAGACGACAAAGATGTGTGCCACTGGGGCATCTCAAACTGACTACTGAAAAGTATCTTATGGGACATCTTGCTTTTCCCTTACAGATGCATCTGCTCCTCCGGATGCACTTCCCTTCCTTCGTGAATGAGTACTATTTCTTGAAGCCATCATGCTATGTTTTGCAATCAAAATGCCACAGCCTCCACAACAAAATGTGATAGGCGTCTATGGGCACCATGTCATACCACACCGGGGTCTCTAATGGAAAAATTTACTAGGCATTGCTGATCCATTCGTATCTCATTTTCTTTCTTCAACCATATCAGAGAATAAGGCTGGGAGTGTATCTGTCTAGCCATATCCAACTTCTTTACCGTAAAGTGGATACCACCTTCTCACAGCTTTCTCCATCAGTGATGAGACCGCAAACTCTCTCTCATTATACATATGGTGCGGAAGATACTGTGCCTTAACCACGAGTGATTTCTTTGCTGTTTCATCTGCAGAACTTTTCTTACAGTAAGCATCTTCCTTTCATCTCTCCGAAGTCGATCACCCTGGTGCTTAGCCGTTTCATCACCACTAACTTCCTTTATGGCCACCATGCTCGGTGAAGATGCTCGGTGAAGAACACTAGGCTGCTCGTCGAGATGCTCATATCCATGGCTTTCGAAGCATTTCTGGACTGGGATTGTACCGGGTGTGCTGCTCTTCTCTAACTTCTTCCCACTCTGATTTGCTTTGTCATTTCTCTGTCCAATCTTTACTATTTCTCTAGGCATGCTTCTGCTGGGACCTCCAAAAGGAGGCTGGACCTTTGTTGTTTTTTGCTGTCTCTCTACTTTTAGCGCCAAGGTTTGCACATCCTTTAGTTTCCAATAGATTTAGTTGAATCACATCACTGATGATGTGTCTTAGGCCTCCCAAATATCTAACCATGGAGTGCTTCTCTATGTCCTTCAATTCACATTTTAATTTGAGCTGCATAAATTATTGTCGTGTATTCCTTCATCGATAGTTTCTTTTGCTGTAGGTAGTGAAGTTTCATAAAAATATTCTGGCCATAGTGTGGGGGTAGATACTGTTGCTGCATTTCATTTTTTCATCTCTCTCAAGATGTAGTTTTATCTCGTTTTTATCTCTGTATTTTCCTTTTCAGGTTTTCCCATCACAATAAGACATTCTTTTTTAATTTGATGACGACGAGTTTTACTCTTTTGTCATTAGGATTGACTTTGTTTTCAAAAATCTGCTCAACAATCCACATCCATTCGAGAAAATCATCGAGATTCATCCTTCCGTCAAAGTTCGGTATGTCCACCTTAACTCCNTGAGGATGAGGACGACGACGACGGTGTTGAAGTTTAAGAGGAAATAGTAACTAGTGGTCCGTGGCTGGAACAGGGCGGCAACAGGTGGGAGTTTGCTGGAAAGGGGGCTGGTAGCAAGTTGTAGGGGCTTGAAGGGGACTGACAATAAGTTGTAGGGGTTGGAAGGGAAATACAGTAGGTTTGAGGTGGTTGGGAGGGGCTGTATTAGGTTGGAGGTGGAAATGTGTTGCGGCAGGTAGGTAGGTGGTTGGAGAGGTCGACATCAAGCTGGAGACGGTTGCCTTGGCTGACAATGAAGGGGAGATGTTTAGCTGCATAAAAATAGTAGGGACTTTGTTTCCAAGCAATGACAGCAACCACAACAGTGATGAGAAGTTGTGGGAAAGCAGAGAACGATAAAAACCACTACCTCAGGATAAGTTACAACTGAAGCGCATTCTTGCTTTCGGATATAATCCTAGGACGGAAAGAGGACCCCGAAAACTATCCTGATAGAAACCTGAAAGCAAAAACTGCCCTAAAATACAACAAATGTCAAATATACAGACTTAGGGTAAAGACAAGTGGGCCTCACTCCCACTAGGAGGAAACCCCAAGCTTGGAAGGACCGGTTGGTCTTTTCTGTGCCTGGACTGAATTGGTCCAGTGTTGTCAATTGTGACTTTTGTTGCGCCTAGCAAACGACGTCCAGTGTTTGTCTCCTAGGATTGGAGGAGTGTCAACCTTATCCATCGAAGCTTTTGTGTTTCTGTATGATGGAGTCAAATCTGTTACATTGAGGGTAGTCGAGATATTGTAATACCCAGGTAAACCAATCTTGTAGGTGTTGTCATTCAACTTCTTGAGGATTCTGAATGATCTGTTTGCTTTGGCTTAAGTTTCCCGAACAAACTTATGAAAATCTCACTTTCTTTAACCTGATCAATACTAGATTTCCTTCTTGAAACGTACCTTCTTCCTTGTTTTATTAGCTTGTGCTTAGTACTTATGGTTCTGCTTGGTGATCTCTCTTCTCACCTCCTCATGTATCCTTCGAATCTCCTGTACCGTCGTCCCAGCATTCACACTAACCTCCGACGTGGAAAGAATTGGTACTAACTCAAGTGGAGTCAGTGGATTGCCTCTATACACAATATGAAAAGTTGTGCACGTCGCGTCGTCTGGCTCACATACTTTTTGTAGGCAAATTTGGCCTGGGCTAGGAGGAGGTCCCTTTTCTGTCTAACTATCTATTTGTGGGCTGGCTGCCGAGCTGAATTGAAGTTTAATACCAAGTTTTTACCACAAATTCTTCAAAATTGGCTCAGAAACTTGACCTTCCCTATCAGAGGTAATGGTTCTAGGAATCTCATGCAGTTTCTCAATCTCTCTGAAGTACAAATCAACTACATGTGATGCATCTAGTGTTCGGTGGCACGACATAAAATGAGCCATCTTCGAGAACTTGTCAACCACGACCATCACTGAATTTTTGTTCCGTTGCATCCTCGAAAGCCCTACTATGAAGTTCATGCTAACATCCACTCAATGAGACTCTGGTGCTATTAAATGAGGTATACAACCACATATTTTGTCCCCTGGTTTTGGCTAAGTGACAAACTCTGCACTGCTTGAAGACCTACAATGAAGTTCATGCTGACATCCACTTAATGAGCCTCTGGTACTAGTAAATGGGGTATACAACTGCATATTTTGTCACATGGTTTTGGCCAAGTGACAAACTCTGCACTGCCTAATGTATCGCTCCACATCTCTCACCTGTTAGGGGCAGAAGAAATGTTCTCACCTCACAAGTGCGAGGGTTTTGTCTCTACCAAAGTGACCTGCTAGTCCCCCGCTATGACTCTTGAATTATGTACTCCCTCAATGAGCATTTGAGTAGACACAACTTGCTCCAATGGAATAGATAACCATCAGTGCGGTGGTATGGTCTTGTAGGCCTCTCCCGACATTGTTCCTAAATTTCTTGAAATCCTCGTCTCTCTTGTACTCTTCTTTCACCACATTGAATCCCATGACTTTGGCCTACATGGAAGTGATCAACAAATGATAGTGACTCAAGTCATCTACCATCCGGTTTTGACTTTCCGCCTTGTGCGTAAGCACAAACTGAAATGATGTCAAAAGCTCAACCTAAGACACATGTCTACTCTTCAGCTTGCTCTAACTATTTAAGAATCTTAGCGTCTCATGATTTATGAATAAATTGAACTCGCTCCTCAACAAATAGTGACTTTAGTGGTGAAGGTCTCTCACAATGGCATAGAACTTCTTTTTGTAGGCCAAATACTTTCACTGGGACTCATCAACTTCTCCTTGAAGGAGGCTAGAGGATGTCCTCCCTGATTCAACACTACTCCAATCTCCACATTAGAGGTGTCACAGCCAAGCTCGAACAACAATAACAAGCCTTTATACCACTTCATGTGGTCAGCTACATGAATTTTTTTTTCTCCATTGTGTCCTATTAAGTATCATATTTTCATTTAATTCTAATTAATTAAGCTTAATTTTAATACAATATGCCTAAGTCTTTTTAGGTCTACCTTTACCTTTCTTAACATAAGTCGAATCTTAAACATCTACTCTCTTAACCGGATCAAAAAATGGTCGACGTTTAATTTGACCAAACCATCTAAAACAACTCCCTTGGATCTTGTCTGCCACTAGAGCTACACCAACCCTCTCTCAGATACTTTCGTTTTGCATTTTGTCTCCAAGTGTCAAGCCACTCATCCATCTAAGCATTCTCATCTTAGCAACACTTGGCTCAGTTTTGACGCCATAAAACATTGCAAGCCTCACCACCATCTTATAAAATTTTCCTTTAAGTCTAAGCGATACTTTTATATCACATAATAGGACCAATGCATTCCTCCAATTCAATTATCCAACTTGAATTCTAGTAAAATCTGGCGAGGCTAACATAGGGTACTTTTCTATCACACTCCACCTCGAACAACTAACTAAAATCTAGCAAGGCTCACAATGGGGCCTACGTNTTGATCTAATGATATCCGATGCGTAGGCTAATCTTGAAAAATACTACGACACCATGTTACTGATCCAATAGTTCGCCCAGGCGAGGGATGGGGAACCAATATTTAATGGCGATCTTGTTTATAGCCCGACTATCTATGCANCTGATCTAATGATATCCGATGCGCAGGCTAATCTTAAAAAATACTACTACTCCATGTTACTGATCCAGTAGTTCGCCCAGGCGAGGGATGGGGAACCAATATTTAATGGCGATCTTGTTTATAGCCCGACTATCTATGCACATTCTCCACAAGCCGTCATTCTTGGGCACCATCAATGTGAAGACAGTACACGGGCTGTTGCTTTCTCTCACCAATTCTCGAGTGATGAGATCTTGCACTTGTTGTTGTAATTTCTCGTACTCCGTTAACCCAATATGTATACAGGCTTGTTTAACAACATTGATCCTAGGATAAGATCGATGACATGCTGGATATTCTTAAGCGACGGTAGACCCTCTGACAGGCTGTTCGTCATCAGCTCCTGTAACGTAGCTAAGAGTGGTTTGACCATCTCTGGTGGGTCCATCTCCCCCTCAATTCCCTCTAAGACGACAAAGATGTGTGCCACTGGGGCATCTCAAACTGACTACAGAAAAGTATCTCGTGGGACATCTTGCTTTTCCCTTACAGATGCATACGCTCCTCCGGATGCACTTCCCTTCCTTCGTGAGTGAGTACTATTTCTTGAAGCCATCATGCTATGTTTTGCAATAAAAATGCCACAGCCTCCACAACAAAATGTGATAGGCGTCTATGGGCACCATGTCATACCACACCTGACTTCGTCTCTAATGGAAAAATTTACTAGGCATTCCTGATCCATTCGTATCTCATGTCCTTTCTTCAACCATATCAGTGAATAAGGCTGGGAGTGTATCTGTGTAGCCATATCCAACTTCTTTACCGTAAAGTGGATACCACCTTCTCACAGCTTTCTCCATCAATGATGAGACTGCAAACTTTCTCTCTCATTATACATATGGTGCGGAAGATATTGTGCCTTAACCACGAGTGATTTCTTTGCTGTTTCATCTGCAGAACTTTTCTTACAGTAAGCATCTTCCTTTCATCTCTCCGGAGTCGATCACCCTGGTGCTCGGCCGTTTCATCATCACTAACTTCCTTTATGGCCATCATGCTCGGTGAAGAACACTAGGCTGCTCGTCGAGATACCCATATCCATGGCTTTCGAAGCATTTCTGGACTGGGATTGTACCGGGTGTGCTGCTCTTCTCTAACTTCTTCCCACTCTGATTTGCTTTGTCATTTCTCCGTCCAATCTTTACTATTTCTCTAGGCATGCTTCTGCTGGGACCTCCAAAAGGAGGCAGGACCTTTGTTGTTTTTTGCTGTCTCTCTACTTTTAGCGCCAAGTTTTGCACATCCTTTAGTTTCCAATAGATTTAGTTGAATCACATCACTGATGATGGGTCTTAGGCCTCCCAAATATCTAACCATGGAGTGCTTCTCTATGTCCTTCAATTCACATTTTAATTTGAGCTGCATAAATTATTGTTGTATTCCTTCATCGATAGTTTCTTTTGTTGTAGGTAGTGGAGTTTCATAAAAATATTCTGGCCATGGTGTGGGGGTAGATACTGTTGCTGCATTGCATTTTTTCATCCTCTCAAGATGTAGTTTTATCTCGTCTTTATCTCTGTCTTTTCCTTTTCAGGTTCTCCCATCACAATAAGACATTCTTTTTTTAATTTGATGACGGCGAGTTTTACTCTTTTGTCATTAGGCTTGTCTTTGTTTCCAAAAATCTGCTAAAAAATCCACATCCATTCGAGAAAATCATCGAGATTCATCCTTCCGTCAAAGTTCGGTATGTCCACCTTAACTCCNTTGCCTGATGTTCTTGTCTCTGTTAACCTCTCGGTTTTGATCACTTCATCAACTATTTATATTATAATCAAGAATATTCCACATGTTTTGGAATGCCTCAACCTCTTCTCACTTGCGAATAAAATGACTATTATCTTTCATTGCAATTTTTTTTTTCTGATTGGAGCATTAAAAGTGTTGGCATTTTGATTGATAAAAAATTCAATGTTTGTTATATTANGTTTGGCGAAGTACTCCCTGTTTGTCGTCCATGGTAAAATCCTGCTCAGGTTTTGGCAATTGTCTTATCGACAGCATTGTTAGGGTTTAGGTGTGGATAGGTGGAATGAAGCGTACAGGTTGGGGAAAGAAAATTTGGAGGGGGTGGAGATATGTTTGGGTATGGCGGATGCTAGAAACTCTAGGATGAGACTAGAATTAAGCTAGCTTTGATACCAAATGATACTGGAGTTAACCCAAACCCCACTAGGGAAAACAAAACATTTGAAACTAGAAAATAACAAAGACACAACATGACTCAACTAGGATGGTGATGACAGTTGTGGTTTAAGGGAAAATAGTAACTAAAGCAGATCAGAAGTGGTTGGAAGGGCGACAACAAGTGGTCGATGGTTGAAAGAGGGACGGTAAGTTGGGGCTTGAAGGGAAAGGCAGCAGGTTGGAAGTTGCTGGGAGGGGTTGCAGTAGGTTATAGGTGGCTGGAAATGGGATGACATCAGATAGTTTAGGTGGCTGGAGAGGCCGGCAGCAAGGTGGAGATGGCCGGGCTGGCTGGTTGGTTGCAAGAAAATAGCACAAACTCTTTTTCCGAGCGACGACAGCGATCACGGCGACGACGGCATCGGAGGTGAAGTTGTGGGGAACGATAGAAAACTACCACATCAGGACGAGTTACAACTAAAATACCTTCTTACCTTTCGATACAACCTTAGGACTGAAAATGGGATGCCGACAGTTGCTCCGACAGAAATCTGAAAGCAAAAACTGCACCAAAACACAACAAATAACATATATATAGACATAGGGTAAAGAGGAGTGGGCCCCACTCCTAATAGGAGGGAACCCAAGCTTGGAAGGATCTCTTGTGCCTGACCGAACCGGTCCAACGACTCCAATTGCGACATTTGCCGTGCCTAGCGAACGACGTCTCAGGTCACTTACTTTCATCGATTTCTATTTTAGGTAAACTTTTACTAGTGGATGTTTTGACAACTCTTTTAACTACTCCTTCTATGGCTATNTTGGAGAGGCCGGCAGCAAGGTGGAGATGGCCGGGCTGGCTGGTTGGTTGCAAGGAAATAGCACAAACTCTTTTTCCGAGCGACGACAGCGATCACGGCGACGACGGCATTGGAGGTGAAGCTGTGGGAATGATAGAAAACTACCACATCAGGACGAGTTACAACCGAAATACCTTCTTACCTTTCGATACAACCTTAGGACTGAAAATGGGATGCCAACAGCTGTTCCGACAGAAATCTGAAAGCAAAAACTGCACCAAAACACAACAAAGAACATATATATAGACATAGGGTAAAGAGGAGTGGGCCCCACTCCTAATAGGAGGGAACCCAAGCTTGGAAGGATCTCTTGTGCCTGACCGAACCGGTCCAGCGACTCCAATTGAACGACGTCTCATGTCACTTACTTTCGTTGATTTCTATTTTAGGTAAACTTTTACTAGTGGATGTTTTGACAACTCTTTTAACTACTCCTTCTATGGCTATTGTCGTGGAATTGGAAACTACAATTTTTTTTTTTATAAAGTGATGTGGATTAGGCCTCTGTCATTGGGATATTGGCAGAAGCTGAATTTAAAAATGTTTGATTATAGCGCTCCTTGCATTCTATTTAGCTGAAATCCTCTAAGGTTTCATGGCTCATCATGAATTGCAGAACCCTCAATTTCAATCGCAATATCTTCAAACTGATGCTTGTACCCCTTTGATGGAAGAGACCCTCTCATATGCTTAGGTCTCTTCCCAAAAGTTGGAGAGTTTAGATTCACTTTAGGAATAATTGCCTGATGTTCTTGTCTCTGTTAACCTCTTGGTTTTGATCACTTCATCAACTATTTATATTATAATCAAGAATATTCCACATGTTTTGGAATGCCTCAACCTCTTCTCACTTGCGAATAAAATGACTATTATCTTTCATTGCAATTTTTTTTTCTGATTGGAGCATTAAAAGTGTTGGCATTTTGATTGATAAAAAATTCAATGTTTGTTATATTAGAATGGGCATAAATTAAAAGAAAATCTAACTATTCACTTATTTTTGCTACTTTTCAAGATAGTCGGTCCAAATAAACTCTTTGTATTTTTATTTTTGCTATGACATTTCTTGGCAAATGCCTTGGTGTAGTCATATCATTATCTTGTCAATATAATTTTGTTTAAAAAATAAATTCTTTATCCTATAAGTCTAATTGAATTGTACGACTTTCAGTCTATTTATATCAATAGGTCTTACTAAAAGAAAAAATAATATAATTACCAAACTAGTACAAAATAAGGCTTGTTGTTGTAGTAGTAGTATTACAAAATGACTAATTTCATTTATGCTATCGATAATTAAGGACTCATTTAAACAGAACTTCAGGTGAAACAAAAATATAAAGCAGGTCTTTCTAAAGTCAATTTATTGTTTGAATACAAGATTTCATGTGCAGCTTTTTTAAAAATAAAAGACAAAAAAAACCCAAACCTTCTAAAACTANGGGTGAAACAAAAATATAAAGCAGGTCTTTCTAAAGTCAATTTATTATTTGAATACAAGATTTCATGTGCAGCTTTTTTAAAAATAAAAGACAAAAAAAACCCAAACCTTCTAAAACTATTATGTACTACTGACTCCAGCACTATTGCTTTCTTGAGAACAGCCCCTCCGGCAAGGTCTGCAGAGGCGACAACAGCAGCGGAGATGAGAGAAAAAGAAGCACTGGAGCGACCCACAACAACATATCCTAGGTCTCGCGAAAAAGTTGCAAGAAAAATGATAAATTTTGAAGGCTAATTTTGACCTTTCGTAATAGAAACAGCGGAACGCAGCCAACTATAGCAAAACAGGGCACAGCATTCACGATCTCAATACGGAGAAAAATGCAGTTGCATTGAAAGAACTTTTGGATAAATTGTATATCGAAAAGACTGCATCACATTTTATGGCCTTTTTCTCCAACGCAAATGGAGCCCCAAAACATTTCCAAACGTAGCCTAACTGAAAAAAAGTCAAATAACAGCTTCAAACTTAGAATTGAGGTGGAATTGCACTATATTAGGGACATCTATAGCCTTCTTAGACTTGTAGAATCTACTGGTTAGGTTCTTAGGAAATTTCTAGTCTTTATGTTAGCATGAATATTGTGACGCAAGTTTATCTTTAGTTGTATTGGAATAGATGGTGAAGAAAGATTTATAAAACTGGTCCCAAATAGTTGGAATGAGTTTAATGATGATGATGCANTGCCTTTTTCTCCAACGCAAATGGAGCCCAAAAACATTTCCAAACGTAGCCTAACTGAAAAAAGGTCAAATAACAGCTTCAAACTGAGAATTGAGGTGGAATTGCACTATATTAGGGACATCTATAGCCTTCTTAGACTTGTAGAAGCTACTGGTTAGGTTCTTCGGAAATTTCTAGTCTTTATGTTAGCATGAATATTGTGATGCAAGTTTATGTTTAGTTGTATGGGAATAGATGGTGAAGAAAGATTTATAAAACTGGTCCCAAATAGTTGGAATGAGTTTAATGATGATGATGCAGTTTACTACTAATATTAATGTAACATCAGCGTATTATTTTGTTAACGGTGGAAGACATTTGGTCTTTATGTGGCACAAATAAAATAGTAATATTTTAGCTGATTTTATTTACTATATTAATCTGTATTATCTTTCTAAACTGCAAGTTCTATGTTTCAGAGGCTTCTTGAGCTTCCCAACATATCAGGATCTATAGAAGTTTGGGATTTTCTTAGCGTTGATTCACAGGTTTGTGTATTGCTCTCTTAATTGCCATTCACTTTCTTTTATGCCCCTTATCTTTTTTGTTTTGTCTGAAGACATATTTGACATGTATAATTTCCGTTTATTTACTTTTCATTTGATGTATTTTCCTGCAGACCTACATTTTCTCTAATTCTCTCTCTATCATGCAAACATTGTCGGGTAAATCATTTTTATAATTTTCCATTGATGTACCAAGTTCTTATGTATAACTATTGATACACTCCCATTGAATGTAAATTCATTTTCATGTCCCTTTATGCAATATAGCTGACCTTGACTATAAGCCACCTGAGAAGAGTGCTAAGCTCCACAACTCGGCTGAAGTTGCGAACTCTCAGTTACCTTCTCAGACTGAACAGCTGAGCAGTGTAAATGGCACAAATGCTTTATACAAAAAACATACAGAATCAGAAAATGTTGGAATGAGAAAGAGAAAAATCCAGGAAGATATTGGAGTGAATGTTAGTAATGAAGGTAATATTTTATCTCAAGGTAATTCAGGGGGTGACACAGATAACATGGCTCAAAGAATTTCGTATCGAAGCAAGATTGAAAATGATGAGCGCAAAAGTACTTCGGCTGGCAATGGTGACCCGCCTCAGGCTTCTCAAATTCCTGAAGCTTTTGGAGATCTAACCCTTCCTACCGAAGTAAGTCTTTCCAAACTTTTATGAGAAAAGAGTCGAAATGGTCCCCGTACTCTTTGTAGGGGGTCATACTAGTCCAAGAGTTTATAGAAGTGTCAGTTTAGTTCTTAGAGTCTTGTATTGGGGGCTAAAATACTCCTCTTTGGAGACTGTTTCAGTCTTATTAAAAATATTTGAGGACTAAATTGGCACTTTTATGGACTTTTGGACTAAAATGACCCAATGTAANATGGGGGCTAAAATAGTCCTCTTTGGGGACTGTTTTAGTCTTATTAAAAATATTTGAGGACTAAATTGGCACTTTTATGGACTTTTGGACTAAAATGACCCAATGTAAAAAGTCAGGGGACTATTTTGTCACTTTACTCTAATTTTTATAGAGCAGTAGTTTCTGGTGTAATATTTCCACATATTTATAATCTTTTTG
The DNA here is from genome assembly GCA_002079205.1 of Phalaenopsis hybrid cultivar. NCBI lineage: Eukaryota > Viridiplantae > Streptophyta > Magnoliopsida > Asparagales > Orchidaceae > Phalaenopsis > Phalaenopsis hybrid cultivar. The sequence goes on from JXCR01019997.1 coordinate 28,084, forward strand.
TTCATCATAAGTGTTCAATATTTGGGTCTTTTTTGTTTCTTGTGTGTGGATTATNACAGTAGTTTCTGGTGTAATATTTCCACATATTTATAATATTTTTGTTCATCATAAGTGTTCAATATTTGGGTCTTTTTTGTTTCTTGTGTGTGGATTATCACTCCAAACACCGCTTTAAATTCAAAACCGATTCATGAAGGTTTCATAATCATCTGATCTGAAAGCCGCTGTAAATTATGATTAATAGTATTTTGGAGAGAATAAAGGAAATAGAAATCCTGAGTATCTGTAGAGGCATATTTTCTGTAATCAAGTACATCTTGATAAATTATCTTTACTTAAAAGTGTTGGTTAAAGCTCAGTTATCTTAGAGTCCTGCATATTCCTGATGTAGTGGCCTTTTGGAGTTTTCTAAAGGATCTCCAATACTAAATGCAAAGATGGCATTTCCAAGATTTAAATGTATATGAACTTAAATAGGNGGAGGCATATTTTCTGTAATCAAATACATCTAGATAAATTATCTTTACTTAAAAGTTTTGGTCAAAGCTCAGTTATCTTAGATTCCTGCATATTCCTGATGTAGTTGGCCTTTTGGAGTCTTCTAAAGGATCTCCAATACTAAATGCAAAGATGGCATTTCCAAGATTTAAATGTATATGAACTTAAATAGGTTAAAATAAAAGGAAAATTTACATACATACCACACAAGTTTTATGTATTTACATTTCTAACAACTAATGATTGATATTTACATTTATAACACCTTGTTATTAGAAACCAATGCATGAAAAAGTGTATTTCACTTTTAAAAAAGGGAGAATTCAGGTTCTTTAAGCATCAAATGTTTCTTTCCTTTAATTTCATGAAGTCGCATGATCTGTGAAGTACAACTTTTTGTTAAGGAACCTAAACCATCCTTTTAGTCTTATACTCATTAGTAGCTGTCTCCTCCCAATTTGTTGTAGTTACTAACATTCTTAACTTGAATGCTTTGGGAGAGAAATAATTAGAAAGTTTGATTTTGACGAAAGTTATTTTGAAAGTAGGAGTGCTATTTTATTATTGCATCAGANAAATTCAGGTTCTCTAAGCATCAAATGTTTCTTTCCTTTAATTTCATGAAGTCGCATGATCTGTGACGTACAACTTTTTGTTAAGGAACCTAAACCATCCTTTTAGTCTTATACTCATTAGTAGCTGTCTCCTCCCTATTTGTTGTAGTTACTAACATTCTTAACTTGAATGCTTTGGGAGAGAAAAATAATTAGAAAGTTTGATTTTGACGAAAGTTATTTTGAAAGTAGGNTGTGTTGTCGATGAATTGGGTCTCCAACTGGATTGTAATGCCTAAGCCCATAATTTTTGGTTGCTTATTATCTATAGGATTGCATGAATATGTGATCTCTTAAAAATTTCCTAAAACATGTGGAGCTTACAATGTAAAAACTTATCGATGATTTGATTTACCATCAATAACTCTTAAAAGGAAAATGTGATAAGCTCTTGTTATCCATGAAAAGTTTAAGCAACACATGTTTTGGTGATCTTAATATGCATCTATATAGGGGCTAGATGAATAAAGTACTGTTAGCATCTTCATAATGCTTTAGATTTTTTTTTTTCCTTTTTTGCGGCGCTTTTATTGACATTTATTTCTGAGGGGAGATGAATTCATAAAAAAAAAATCTCTTAATTTCTCCGGCTTTTTGAGATAGGATTTTTGTGCTTTTGTGGTTAAAGCTACACATGTTTTGGCGATCTGAACATGCAACTATACAAGGGCTAGATGAATAGAGTACCGTTAGCATTTTCATAATGCTTTAGAATTTTATTTTTGTTTTTGCGGGGGCTTTATTGACATTTCTTTCACATGGGTCAAGAATTAAAAAAAAAACAAAAAGTTTTTCTTCATTTCTCCAGCTTTATCTAGTAAGATTGTAGTACTTTTGTGGTTAAAGCATCACGTGTTTTGGTGATTTTAACATGCAACTTTACAGGGCTAGATGTATAGAGCACCGTTAACATTTTCATAATGCTTTCGATTTTTGTTTTTGTTTTTGCGGGGTTCGTANTCTAGATGTATAGAGCACCGCTAACATTTTCATAATGCTTTCGATTTTTGTTTTCGTTTTTGTTTTTGCGGGGTTCGTATTGACATTCATTTTAGAGGGGGAAATTTTTTTAAAAAGTTTCTGTTCATTTCTTCTGCTTTATGAATGTGTGTGTGTGTGTGTGTGTGTGTGTGTGTGNATTTTTTAAAAAGTTTCTGTTCATTTCTTCTGCTTTATGAATGTGTGTGTGTGTGTGTGTGTGTGTNAGAGGTATCCTACACTTTTGTACCATTTTTATGACATAAATATTGGAAGCCTGAAGAGAAAACATATTGTTTTTCATTTTTTTGCCAATTGCTTGCGATTTAATTGTATTTTAATTTAATATCACTTCTTGAACAACTTAGGTTCATTTATCTACCAAGTTATTTTCATGCATTTGCTTTAATATTCACTTTTATTCTGTGGATAATCTTCCTTAATAATGTGTGCTTATAGACTTTCGTATAAAACATGTTTCATCAAATAATATATATGGAGTGGTTCTGATGGATCCATTCCTATTTCATGACTAGTATAGTTTCATCTCATCCTTCTCACATTTTTCACAACCCAATGAACGAAGAAAGNCTGTGTCTGTGTCTGTCTGCATGCGAGTGCATGGATAGGGATAGGGAAAGAGAGAGAGGTATCCTACCCTTTTGTGCCAATTTTTATGACATAAATATTGGAAGCCGGTTAATTAGGTTTGGGGTTCAGTCCTGAAGAGAAAACATATTGTTTTTCATTTTTTTGCCAATTTCTTGCGATTTAATTGTATTTTAATTTAATATCACTTCTTGAACAACTCAGGATCATTTATCTACCAAGTTATTTTCTTGCATTTGCTTTAATATTCACTTTTATTCTGTGGATAATCTTCCTTAATAATGTGTGCTTATGGACTTTCGTATAAAACATGTTTCATCAAATAATATATATGGAGTGGTTCTGATGGATCCCTTCCTATTTCATGACTAGTATAGTTTCATCTCATCCTTCTCACATTTTTCACAACCCAATGAACGAAGAAAGATAAAGGTTCTGATGATTTTTAAAACTTCTAAAAATTAACTTAGTATTTTTTTTGTACAACAGTGGACAACTCCAAATCTTAGTGTCCCTATATTGGATTTGATAGATGTGATTTTTCAGCTTAAGGATGGTGGCTGGATCAGGTAATTATATTTTGGAAATCCATTTAAAAAATTTCATCTGGCTGTTTTAGCTTCTCTAATTATGTTGTGGAACTAATGAAAATAATTACTCAATTTATTTGCATTTAGGCGTAAAGCATTTTGGGTGGCAAAACAACTTCTGCAATTGGGAATGGGGGATGCTTTTGACGATTGGCTTATTGACAAAATCCAGCTATTGAGAAAANAAACTAATGAAAATAATTACTCAATTTATTTGCATTTAGGCGTAAAGCATTTTGGGTGGCAAAGCAACTTCTGCAATTGGGAATGGGGGATGCTTTTGACGATTGGCTTATTGACAAAATCCAGCTATTGAGAAAAGGATCTGTAGTTGCTAATGCAATTAGACGCATTGAGCAAGTATGTGCTTTATTTATGTTAGAGAAAAGGAACATTTATAAAATATTTGATTTAGTCCCTAAACTCTTAAAATAGGAGCCAACATGATTCATCTATTGAGTGTAATGAAAAATCTAAGTTAAAGTTAGCAATTGGTGTTAAAAATAATGGTAGTTTAGTAATTTTGATCATTTTAAAATATTTACAAAATCTAATTTCTTACCTATCTTTTTTGGGGATATAATCTATTGGTGAAATTGTTAATGTTTCTTCATTTATAGATGCTCTGTAATGAAATTTGAAATAAATGCATATTAAATTGGAAAATTTACATATGTACCGCACAATTCTTTTGTGTGTGTGTGTATCCAACAACTAAATTTTGATGTTTATGCGTGCACCACTCAAATAATTAAAATCAAATCTAAAATAAAATTAATATTAACTCATTTAAAGTGAAATATACATTTTCAGGCATAGGTTTTAATGTGATTATGACACTAAAGTGTTATAAATTTAAATATGAAAATTTAGATGTTAGATATATAAATACATAAGAATTCTGTGCTATATATGTAAATTTTCTTATTATATTTATGAATTTTTGTAATTATTATTGTTAACTTTCCCATGAAATATCTCAAACTTAAATTTCCGACAAATTATCTCAAACTTAAAAAAAATTGATTTTTTTAGTTTTGTAAAAATTTGAAGATTTAAATGGCTAATATTCTGATTTTTAACACTGTCTTTTAACTTTAATTTCAGTGTTATTACTTTTAATGGCGGTATTATTTTGACTCTTATTTTAAGAGTTCATGGACTAATTTAAACATTATATATACATTGGGACTAAAACGACCCTTAACAAATAGTTGGAAAGCCATTTTGGTCCTTCTCTCATTTTTATTATTCTATTTAAAACTCAAGGTTAGCCAAAGTCAAATATCCATCTGTTTTATTTTCAGAGCTTGCCATCAATTATTCTCTCAATACTTGTAATCAGAACATAAGATTTCTGTTAGATGTAAATTTTCATGTTCAATCTTTGAAATGTATAAAATTTCTGACTTGCAGAGATTGCTTGAAATGCTTAGAAATTTTATGCTTTGAATCAGATACTATGGCCTGATGGAATCTTCATTACTAAGCATCCGAACCGTAAACCTCCTACGCCAGTTTCTTCTCCGGGTAATATAAGCAGCAGAAATAACTCTCCGGTGAGTGATCAACAACTGGAAGATGCGCGTCGTGCGAAATTTGTTTATGAGTTGATAATAGGTGAGGCTGATCCTTGCCATATTGCATGCAAATATTCTTTATTCCTTTATATGTTTGTGAACATCAAAATTATATTGAGTGAAATTCTTTTATTTGGAATGAGCAACTATGCCCGCAAGAGGGAGAAAATAGTACTTGTTCATGCACATGCAAAACATATCAGTTTATAAATGGCCAGCAGAAACCATTTTTCCATAAAGTTAGAAAATGCAAACTATTAGGCCATTGATCACCATGAATTTTCTAGAATGTTGCAATACTTCTCCTGAGAAAAGGTTGTTTTACGAAAGGAGGATTTACATACGTACCACTTAATTCTTATGTATTTACATATCTAACACCTAAACTTCAATTTTTATTTGTATCTTTCAAATTTCATCAACGTCCAACTAAGAAGTCAAAATAAAAAAGAGCTGCTTCAGAGACGGACTTCAGAGATGTAAGACCAAAAATATGTAGGATAAAGTTGCATTGTAAGAAAGCTATTCTGAATGAGATCACTGATAACCGACTGCATCACATTTTTAGAGGCGGCTAGTGACTGTGATGGCGATGATGGTTTGGGGGTATTTGCGCGTTTATATTTCTAAGACATCATGTGTACATAAGCTTAAACTTAATCTAATTTTTCATTAGCCTTATCCCAGATATGAAAATGGATACCCTCCATCTTCGCTTATTCGACCCACTAAAAGTTTCCTTAAAAATCAGCATTTAATTTTGTGAATTGAACATGTTTCTGGGTTGATCTTACAATTTTTTACAACATGAGGCTGCAGATCTAATTGTTATTTTGCTTGCTGGTTTTTTTCTAATTGTACTTTTGCCTGATTTTTAGTCTAATTATATTTTTGCAGATAAGGCACCAGCTCCTCTCGTGGGTCTTGTGGNCAACCCACTAAAAGTTTCCTTCAAAATCAGCATTTAATTTTGTGAATTGAACATGTTTCTGGGTTGATCTTACAATTTCTTACAACATGAGGCTGCAGTTCTAATTGTTATTTTGCTTGCTGGTTTTTTTCTAATTTTACTTTTGCCTGATTTTTAGTCTAATTATATTTTTGCAGATAAGGCACCAGCTCCTCTCGTGGGTCTTGTGGGAAGAAAAGAGTACGAACATTGCGCTCAAGATATATACTTCTTTCTACAGGTGTTTTTCCTTTTTCATAAAAAAATCGAGTTTATAATCACTGATAAGATAATTTTTTAAGAAAAATTGGGTAAATTTGTACTTTAAAAGTATTGTATTTGCTTTGAAATGTGTGCAATCCAAATGTTGGTTGATTATTCATGTATTGCATTGATCTCAAAGCTAATTCAAAGCTTTTAAAGCTCATTCTAANCTATTGTATTTGCTTTGAAATGTGTGCAATCCAAATGTTGGTTGATTATTCATGTATTGCAGTGATCTCAAAGCTAATTCAAAGCTTTTAAAGCTCATTCTAACCAAAATTTCGGTTAGGATCCTATCTCTCTCCTATGATATTAGATTAAAATATCAGTAGTAGGATAAGGAAAAAAAATTGGGCGAGGATATCCTGATCTTGCTTCGGTCAGGACGAGTTTTAAAATCCTTGAATTTGTTTTGAGATAAGTGAAATGTATGATTTGATATACTCACCTTGATGAGCATTAAAAATCAAAATTTGATCACTCACATTATTTCTCTCTAGTAAAATCAACTATCTTATGCTCATCACATTATTCTCAACTTCTTATTATATTGCAGTCTGTTGTGTGCTTGAAGCAGCTAACAGTAGAGCTCTTAGAGCTGCTACTACTATCAGCTTTTCCAGAGCTCGAAGAAGTTATCAGACAATGTCATGAAGAAAAAGATCAGTTTGGCATCTTGGAAGAGTAAGTTTCTACTTCACATTGTTCCATATTCATTTTTAGCGGAGCTACAGTAGCCAATTTTTGCTGGAAATAAAGGGTATTCTGTCTTGTGCGGTAAATAAAAAATGTTTCTGTAAATATCCAAGTTATAGTTTGTAATTTTGTGCCATGGAAGGTTGTTATTGAAGTCTGCTGGTTGATTGATTGTTCTGTTGTGTGAGTCAATACGTAGTCCATTTTTGTACTTTTTAGGTCTATCATATAGTTTTGTTGTTTACTTCTACATTAGCAATTCAGGAAGAATCCTGTACATAGTTGATTTTTTTTATTACTTCGTTAGCAATATGTATTAAGGTTTTTAATCTATTATTTAACTGTGATTTTAATGTATTTATTAAATCTTATAGAAAATGTTAATGAGTTTCATGAATTCGAATGAAAATTGCCTTAGAGTAAGTTAATCTTCATGTGATTTAAATTATGTGCATTGTGTTGTACATTGATGGGTTGAATTTATGAAATGGTATGTGAAATCCTCAAACTGGAAGGAATTTGTGCACTATTGCCGGTTCTGGCTTGGTGGTAGGAAATTCTCTTTATGAATATTCTTAAAAGTTCCATTCATGGACTCCATGGGAACGAACAACATTCTCATTGTGGTTGATAGATTTTCAAAGATGACGATCCTCATGATTTGTAAATAAAAGAAACAATTTTGAAAGTTTTTTTTAGGCCATAATGCATACCATTGTAAAAATAAACTCGGCATTTCATCTCCAAACTAAGGATTAGAGGTTTTAATTTGTGAAATGACAAATAGAAATATGAAATGTGATTCTTCTTTACATTCAATTTATTTTTCAATTGAGCGATGTACTGTTCCATTGATAGAGCTAGATTATTTTTGAGATAGCTCTCTCAAAATTGATTCACTATGGAATTCTTGATCAATACAACACAATTTGAATGAGAAAAATAGTGTGTTTTGGGTTTTTGATACAAGATATATATTTTTTTTTTATGAACCAATTTCATTTCTATGTTTGTTTGATTTGTGTGATGCCTGTTGCAGGTGTCACTGTATTTTTCTTTTTTAAAGGATTTTGCTTCATGGATTAGTGTATGCTTATTCCTAAATTATTTATACAATTAGAAACTGCAGTGTGGTATGCTTTTCATACCCATACATAGATAAATCTTTTGTACTTATAATTTTTTTTAGCTTTTGATGATCTAAACTCTAGGAACATTTACATACATACTACTTAATTCCTATGTATTTACTTATCTAACTCCTGAACTTCAACTTTTACATATATGCCATCTTACTTATGCATGAAAATGTGTATGTCACTTTTTAAATGTTAAAATAGTGATGCTTCTGATGTAGTATGAAAGAATTAGATGATAGAAATGTAAAATGCAAATTTTAGCTGTTAGATATGTAAATACATAGGAATTGTGTGGTGCATGTATGCAACTGCCCTAAACTTTAAGAAGCCATGGCTAGTGTAATTAATTCCTGTGAATGTACAATGCAGTGATGTTAATGAAGCTTGTATAGATTTTGCAAAACTAGATGCATGCATCTTGTGAAACTCTGCAAGGCGAAAGATCAATTATGCAGTATGAAGTTGAATTTACAATTTTGGTGAAGAAAACACCCTAATTGGTTAGCTTCCTACCGAGAAGACCCAAACTTTTGTGCGAGGATTCAATGACTATTCTTCAAAATTAAAGGTTTTATTGAACTAGTAGAACGATGAAGTCTTATTTAGAATGACATTTTGATTGTACATTATAGATGAGGTATTAGTAATGACAGGATTAATCGAGAACAGTCCAGAAATAGTTACAATAGAAAGAAATTTAGGTTTGGACCTGGAGAGTCTATAAAGGGTCATATTTTTTTTCAGTAATAGTGTTCTAGTGTGTATTGTAGATGGCATGGAGACACTTAGGAATATGATTTTTTTCATATAAATGAGATATGGGAGTAAGGTAATGTAGACAAAGTCTTTATAAAGAACAGGTTTACTAATTTATTTTCTAGTGAGTTGGTGAACTTACCTTTTGATTTTGAAATTGCTTTTATGGTACATGGTATGAAACATATAATTGCAAGGTCCTATAGAACAAATCCTAAGGAATTATAGGAGAATGACTCAGTTTCATGAGCTGGTTGATAAAGAATGAATTTAGTGAATATAGTGTATTCTCCTAGGGAACCCTTATATTATCTGTGAAATATAAAATTGATATGAGTGCACATGTGTATTGATTAGAGTTGTTGAATTATATCATAATTAAAAGTAAGTATCCATATCTTAAAATTGATGACCTATTTTCTAAGATTGACTTAAGATATGGTCATTATCAATTGAAGGTAAAAGATGAGGATGTGTTAAAAGACTATATTTATCATGAATCATTGGAGATGACATTTGAGGTAATGATTGCATCAAAATGATATAAAATGATTTGATAAATCGAGTGTTTATCATATTTGGATTAATTTGTAATTATATTTATAGATGTTATCTTGTTATATTCTCAAATTGATGAATATGAGATGTGAGATTTAATTGATTATTAGCTTTAAGTATATAGTCACTTAAAAGAAGTTGATCATAAGGCAAAGGAGATAATGCATTGTCTAGGTTGTTCACCAAGAATGAAACAGTGGACAATTACTACTGAGATTAATTTTGAGGATGATGAAATTGGACTATGGCATTGCAACTGCTATGAATATAAGACTACTGACTCAAATGTTTTATTTTATCTACAATATAAGAGAAGATCAAAGAGACAAGAAAGATTCTTGAGGATACATGAAGTTGATTGATTAAGTTAGAGAGAGCAGAAGTGAAAGCTAATAATCATGGAGTACTAATCTGCATAGGTTATTTTTGGGCTTTTAGTTGTTGAAAATAAGGATTTAGATTTTGCATGAAGCTTATTATACAAATTATACTATGTATCATTGGAGCAATTGATATTTTGGTGGCTAGAATTTGAAAAAAAAAAGGATGTAGGTTAGTTCCTCTTAAATGTGAATCATGTCAAATAGTAAGAGAGTAACATTAACAAACTAGCAATTGAACACAGTTATTTCCCATTCCAAAGTATCATGTTGAGATTTATTAGATGGAGATGCTGCAGAAATCATATATGAGACATTGTAGATCTATAAATGAAGTTTGCATATTTTTTGTTTGTTAAATATATATTTATTAAATAAATTTGATCAATTATATATGAAAGAGATTGTGAGATTAAATGTAGTGCCCAAGTTGATTGTATGTAATTATAATGATTGGCTTGTTTCCTAGGCTATTTAGAGGTATAAATGAAGGATTATGCACCAAATTAAACTTCAATATAATATATCACCAATAAATAAACTAGTAGTTTAAGAGAGTTATCTAGACATATAAGAATTTAATTACAATTGTGTGCACTTGAAGGGAATATCATTTATTATCATTGGTTACTTATGATACATTATATATTAGAAAATTCATAACATTGATAAAATTTAGGGGAAAATATTTGCGTACATAAGGTGTACGCAGCCCTGCCTACGTCAGAGGTTATTCATGGGGTACAAGGGGGTTATATCCGGGTTATACCTCCCCTGTAACCTCCGTGTAACTCCCTTGTAACATCCGTGTAACTTATTTGTACCCATGTAACTACAAAAGCTCAAAACTCATTTGTAGGTACAAGTAATTTACAAAGAGATTACAGGGGTTTTACAGAGTGGTATAACCCTGATATAACCCTCCTGTACCTCTTGAATAACCCCTTGAAGTACGTAGTGATGCGTACGTCTTATGTACGCAAATATTTTCCGAATTTAGGAGACAATTGAGTATTAAATTGCTAAACGAGACAATTGAAAAGGTCTATGTAAAAAATAACCTGAGAGCATGGTAAGATTTAAATAAAATATTATGACAAATCATAAAGTCAAGCTTGGGAATATAATTTAGGCTTAGTCCGTTCTAGAACCCCGGCTGGGTGTCTAACATATATTTGATTAAAATAATTTAAGAAGCTTATAGTGATTTTTATAAAAAAAAATAATTTTTATAAAATAGTTAATTTATTATTTTATGATTTCTTTTAAAGTCAAAATTATATTACATATTTGAGAAGCTTAATTGAAACATTTAACCTACAAAATGGTTTCAACTAATGCAATATTTTTTATCTGAAATTTTGACTTAAAATTAATTCAATAAAATCTCTTATAATTTCATGAAAATTTCTTGATAAATTATATAGTAAATTTTTAATAGTTACAAATATGAATTACAAATATGAATTAACTTATTTTTATGAGTAATTTATTATTCCCTTAGTTGAATTATTAACCTATTATTTTTATATATGGATGATTACTAATGACATTTCTTTCTTAGATAATCAATCACATTGCATTAAAACCTTCTTTAATCCATCCTGACCGAATTTATTTGCTAAATTGTTGCTATTTTTTTATTTATTCAATATTCAAGCCAGCTTTTAATTCATCAATTATACAACAACAACAACAACAACAACAACAAAACCTTAATCCCACTACGTGGGGTTGGCTGCATGAATCCTTTTTCTCCATTACATCCTATTTAGTGTCATATTTTCATTTAGTTCTAGTAAA
>JXCR01020001.1:0-24090 GCA_002079205.1 Phalaenopsis hybrid cultivar
CCCCCAGACCTGTAGCACCCTAGAGTTCAGCTTGGTTTTTAATTGTGCTTATGCACAACTATGCCCCTAAAAAAAAAAATAAAAAAAAAATAAAGAAAGAACTAAGTAGTAATACAGCTTTATGATACATGTTAGCCATGTGATTATGCAGAATGGTGTGATTTTGGCTTTCTTGCCTTTGTACTGGTTTGTGGACCTTGTTTTCTGTTAAAAGCTGGTTCTGTTAAATGTAGTGGGTGTGCTGTTTGTTATGATGGTTTGTCTTTGTATATTCTATTAATTCTGCATGAATTCCATTTCAGCAAAAAAGCTTAATTGCATTAAAACATGATTCTATGCAATAAAGTCGGTTGATTCAGGCAAAATAGCATGCTGCCGAGATTAGTTGCACACGCATATTAATGTGTAGGCTGCATGATGTTGGACTTGATAACTACATAAAATCAGGATGATAATAACGCGCTAAAATAATATTTATTCAAGTGTAATTGATTTTCTTTATTTATAAAATTAATATTTGGGTCATTTTTGCACAAAAAAAATTTTTTTTTTTAATCTATCGAAAAAGAAAATTTGTTATAGTCTTAAAAATTTATAGGATCAAGCACGAGTTTTGATCCATTTCAAATTCAAATTTATGATCATATAAGTTATGTATTTATCAAATTTTTAATTAAATTGAGTGTTTTGATAAGATGAAATTAGTGGCTTTAATGTTGGTTCAAATTGAGTTAAATCAAGATCAAATCAAGCTGTTGAAACACAATTGAAAGCTTTTGATTGTTAATTGAATAATCAAATGAACTTTAAATTTAACATATTTATAGTTGAAACAAGTGTTTTGACAAGATGAATCAAAATAATATTAGACTGTTTAACTCTGAGGTCATTAATGTAGCTAAATATTAAAAAAAAAACATCTATGATTAAGGGGATTAACATGGGCCATTAGATTAGATAAGAAATTATGTCCCAAAAGATCAAAATGCTCCTACGAAAAAAACTATAAAGAAATCCCATCTTTTTACTTCTTAGAGGGGAGGAGAAGAAGAGAAGAAAAAGTGAAACTCCAAAACATGCTCTCGAAAGAAGACCAGACGAGTAACCATTGACCTCCCTTGTTGCCGGCCACTGTTGACCATCCTCGACATCACCACCTGTCACAATCAACCACCAACTGTCAGCAATTACTGCTTGCGGTCATTATAACCATTGTTGTATTTTTCAATACTTATATTTTTTGAGCTATATAAAGTAAGTGTATTTTTCAATGATTATAACCGCCGTCCTATCATGAGAGATAAATTTGCCATTCTATTTATAAATATATAGTGGATTACTTTGACTGGCCTAGACTTCGTGATTTTTCCCGTTTTAAGATTTTTCCATTAAAAATTTTAGTCTCAATTCACTATATTTTCATTTGTGCTCTGAATTTTTATACAACATTAAAATGACAAATCACTATATTCTAATGTCTCATTTCACTAAATTTTTCCAATGTTTCATTTAGCTAAATTCTAATGTCTCATTACTCTATATCACTGCAAATTTTCCGGCACAACAAAATTAAGTATTGTTAATTTTGACATTTACATTCAAAATTTTAGAAAATAGAGAAAAGACATTAGTTTCATAAATAATTAAAATTCAAATATAATTTCTTACATATAAACCANTTTCGGTTCGTTTACACCCCTAGCCACCGCTGACCATCCTCAACATCACCACCTGTCACAATCAACCACCAACTGTCAACGATTACTGCTTGCGGTCATTATAACCATTGTTGAATTTTTCAATACTTATATTTTTTTAGCTATATAAAGCAAGTGTATTTTCAATGATTATAACCACTGACCTATCATGAGAGATGAATTTGCTATTCTTTATAAATATATAGTGGACTTTGATTGGCCTAGGTTTCGTGATTTTTCCCGTTTTAAGATTTTTCCATTAAAAATTCTAGTCTCAATTCGCTATATTTTCATTTGTGAGCTGAATTTTTATACAACATTAAAATGATAAATCACTATATTCTAATGTCTCATTTCACTAAATTTTTCCAATGTCTCATTTAGCTAAATTCTAATATCTCATTACGCTATATCACTGCAAATTTTCCGGCACAACAAAAATAAGTGTTGTTAATTTTGACATTTACATTCAATATATTAGAAAATAGAGAAAAGACATTAGTTTCATAAATAATTAAAATTCAAATATAATTTCTTACATATAAACCAATATGATAGAAGTTATTCACCAATTTTAACTCTCAACTAATTATAAAACAACCTCCTATGCATTACCTATCAAATGCTTTGATAAAAATTCTCTCATGTCCATCGATTCCCCTTTTCCTTGCTCTTCAAAAGCAAAGCATTTTGAATCCTTCGCCTATACTCTCCATTAGAACAAATGTTAACAACTCTCCATCAGACTAACATACCTAATAACACATATACATACACCAACACAAACACAACATCCAAACCTCACTCCACAAGCCAATCCAAATTGAAGCATTCTTCAACCACCTGAACCTTCAGCTCCGGCATCTCTCTCTCCCTCTCCTTCCACAGCAACGCCATGTCCGCGTCACACACCACATGAAGTGATGAATTCCGCAGCACGAACGACCTCGGTATCTCCCTCAACTGCAAGCATTCCCTCATGTCAATCTTCTCCAAGCCGCTCAGGTTCCCAAACTCATCTGGAAGGTCTTTAAGGTTAACACACTGAGAGATATCCAAATACTTCAAGTTCTTCAGCCTGCAGATGGACTCAGGAAGCTTCTTCAATGCCGGGCATGCATAAACCCTCAGGATTTGAAGGGATTCCAGTCTTCCGATTTCGGCCGGAAGTTCCTGCAAGTCATGGCAGTTTGAAATGCTCATGTTCTCAAGAGACCTCATATCACAGATAGTGGAGGGGAGCTCAGGAAGATCCATGGAGTGATCTATTGAGACATGAGAGAGATTGGGAAAAATGGTTCTGAGGTCAGTTTTGGAGTCTTTTTTGAGAATGTTTCCGAGATCACAGAGGACAAGGGAGATCTTCCTTAGGTTCTGTAGAGGGATAGTAGTGCGGGGTAAAGGCGGAACAGTTATCTTCTCCAACCAGAGGCTCTGCAAATTGTTTAATGAGGTGAAGGTGAATATGTTTCCGAGGACGACGCTCGATGAGCCGTAGTTGATCAGAATCAGTGACTTGAGGTTTGGCATGGTGTTTACAAAGGGAGGCAGGAAATAGGCTTCTGCTGCAAGGTTTATCATGAGAACCTCAGCCTTGGGGCATTTTATGGGTGGCCAGTCAGATTCTCTCATTTCACCTGTGAGAGAACAAGTATCATTTTGTAATTATTAGAATTTTTATGCTTTAAGATGAATATTGGTATCATATGCAGCCAATCTTTATTAGAAAGATATAGTAATTAGGAAGATTGGCATACATACCTAACAATTCATATGTAGTTACATATCTAAAACCATGCCTTTGATTTTTATGTTCATAACACTTCATATATTTTACCTTTAAAAAGTTGGTCATAATTATGTTTTTGATATGATCTGAAAAGTTTGAATGTTATGAATGGAAAAACTGAAGTTTATGCATTAGATATGTAAATATACATGATTTGTGTCAATGGATATAAATGCCTCTAATAATTAATATTTGAATACATCTTCATTATTAAAATATTCTCCTTTATCATAAAATTTTATTTATTACTCTATTTTTTCATTATATAAACACGTTTATATTATTATCAGAATTCAATAAAAAAAAATAAATTTGAAAGTTTTCTAACAGTCAAACTTATTCTAGGATTGACTAGATATATGACTTCAAAAAGGAACTGTGGGGTCCATACAGAAATAGCGAAGTTGAACAAGTCACTCATATTGACTGGCACTGCTCCTAAATAAGATAGCGAAGCATTTGGCTGAGAATTTTGTCGCACTCCATATCCCTGGCCCAATTTATAAGCAAATGGAAAATTTACATTAAAATCATTTAATTCTCATGTAATTACACTCTAATAAATCTATATAATATATATAGATAGATATGTGTGTGTGTTATCTACTTCACTTTTAAGAAGTTAAAAAAGTGATATTTTTGATGTGATATGAAAGATTTAAGTGATACAAATATAAAAAATTGAATTTAGGCGTTTGATACATAAATACATAAGGATTGGGCGGTATGTATTTAAATGCCCCAAAATAAATATGCAATTTAAAGCTGACCAATTCTCTGTGATAATGAACAAATACCTGTATGGATTGAAACAATTTGCGCTTCAAATGGCTGATCATGATTCCTCTCCCAATCCTTTGGGAGTCTAGCTTCTCTTTTCGGCATGATCAATCTCCTTCGGCTCTTCAAAGGCTCACGATTGTTCATATAAAGCGCCAAATCTCTCAAAATATCATGCTGGGTAATGGAGAGCTCACAGTAACTGCTATATATATCTCCTGCCCTGTTCCTAAATAATTACACAATCATACCTTCATTTTACAAAAAATACTTTACAATCATATAAGAAAATTCAAGCAATATACTGAAAAGTTTTGACTGACATACTGTGTATCCTTCACCAGAGTAAGAAGACTCCTGTTCGAAAGTTCAACGAGTATAGCGAAGGCATCTTCCTCATAGAGATCATGTAAATCCATCCATAAATTGATCAGAACATCCAAAGGGATCTTTTTATCTTCAGGAAATGATCCCAAATCCAGAAAACAATCCTTAACCTTTCCTGATAAGCATTCAATGCTCGTAGCCATTCTTTCCAGAAGCTTTATCTCATGAGATTCTGATATAGTTTCTCCCCTGGAGAGTCTGTTCTTCGCACTCACCCAGATCTTTGGAGGCTGATCTCTCAAAGAAGCTCCAATCACTTTAAGAGCCAAAGGAAGCCCTTTGCATTCAGCCACCACCTGTACTCAAATTTAAGCATAAGAATCTGATGAAACAACAGTTTACAAAGCGTAATTTACTTATTTGATCAACAGACCATGAAAAATTTTAAAGATTTACCTGCTTCACCAGATTCTTATCAGCAGTGGGTGGAATTGAATCCTGACCAAAAGCTGAGCTGCAGAAAAGGGAGAGAGATTCATCTTCTGAAAGTAACTCCAATTCATATGTGCTGCTGATGATTGTAGGGAACTTGACCCTCGACACCACAAGGGTCTTGCAACCAGGTGCTCGAAAAACCAGTTCTTCGAGCTCGGTTTGCGACCACACATCATCTAACACGACAAGAGTTGGCTGCTTAAATCTTGGTTTCAAATCCATCTGCCATTGAGGTATCTGTTTGTACAGACCAAGAACCATACTTCCACCAATCTGCTCCCAAAGTTTCAGTTTCAAAGTCTCTAAATTTGGGAACTGTGAGACTGTCTCAAAGAAAATTCTCTCGCCAAAATAATCTGGAATGTCAAAAGGCAACAACAAGAAGTCATATTTAGCAGATTAATATGCCATTAATATTGCATGATCTATGAATATAAGAAAACCTTTATGAAATCATGGCGCAAGCTATGTTTTAAATACTACAAATATAGATCAACTGTATAATGCAAAATGCAAAATTGATACAATAGGAATGAAAATAACATAAATATCTAGAATTGGAGGTTACTCAGTTAAGTTTTGATCTAAAAACCGAAATCACAAGACAGCTCACAAGCAAAATTTAGAACTTTAACAAAGAAAGAAAGCAATAAGAGGCATACTTCGAATCTGAGTATCTTTACATATCTCTCTCGCCATTGTCGTCTTCCCACTCCCTCCAATCCCACAAATTCCCACAACTTCTCCTCCACCCGCATTCATCAACATATCTTTAACCTTTTCCCTGCCGACCCTCACTCCAATCCCCACCACGTCACCTTCCCTCTCTCCCACAAACCCTAACCCATCGATCATCTCCAAAACCCTAATTCTTCCTTCCCCGACCCCCACTGCCACCGCGTCTTCCACCTTCCTTTCCAACCGATCAAATCTCACAGACGATTCAACCCTCATGTGATGAACATCNGAACCCCCACCACGTCACCTTCCCTCTCTCCCACAAACCCTAACCCATCGATCATCTCCAAAACTCTAATTCTTCCTTCCCCGACCCCCACTGTCACCGCGTCTTCCACCTTCCTTTCCAACCGATCAAATCTCACAGACGATTCAACCCTCATGTGATGAACATCGGCGAGTATATGCACCGGCATCTGCCTCTGAATCCAACGGTTAATCTCCCTCTCCACCTTATCCATTTTGCGGGCAAGTTGAAGGCTGCGGTAAACGTTGAAGCGGCTGGATGCTGCAACTTTGCGAGCGAGATCGAGGCCGAGGTGGAGTAGTTGGAGGAGATCCGAGATTTGCTTTTGGATGGGTTGGGAGTGTTCGACGCCGGAGAAGCGGATCTCCGTGATGATGGGGAGGAGGGATTCGACGGAGCGGCGGAGTTGTTCGGCGCTTTGACGGCACAGGTAGACGCGGCGAACTACTTCGATGAGTTCCTTCACGAGTTCGGTGGCGATTTCGCCGGCGACGAAGGTATCCATCGCCGGCGGCGAGAAGGCGTTCTTTGCCGGGCAGAGAAGGAAGTGGAGTTGCTAGTTGGAACAGAGCGGAAATGAGAGCAGGGAATTGAAATAACGCGGGATGGAGGGCAATTTTGTCAATGAGATTTGTCCTTTTCGACAGCACAAAAAANTACGAGTTCGGTGGCGATTTCGCCGGCGACGAAGGTATCCATCGCCGGCGGCGAGACCGCGTGCTTTGCCGGGCAGAGAAGGAAGTGGAGTTGCTTGTTGAAACAGAGCGAAAATGAGAGAAGGGAATTGAAATAACGCGGGATGGAGGGCAATTTTGTCAATGAGATTTGTCCTTTTCGACAGCACAATTTTNTTTTATAATTATTATGAAACGATAAATAATTTTTTCGAGAAAATCATAATAAAAAACTCAATTTTTACAATTACTTTACTCTAATGAATTTAATTCTAAATTTAAATTTCTAGAAAAAAAAATAAAAGGGCATGTTAGCTATAACGCCCTAATACCCTTTGAATAACCTCTGACGTACGCAACTCTGCGTACGTAAGACATACGCAAATTTTTCTCTTCATAATAGCATTATAGTTAAAAATATTTTGATTGAAATCCAAACATATCAAAGGAAAGCATTAAAAATATAATTATAAATTTGTCAAACTCATTCAAAAATCNGCACAATTTTTTTTTTTTTTGCAAAATATTTATTAAATTATTGGGTGGGGCATTTTTTATAATTATTATGAAATGATAAATAAATTTTTTTTTATAGAAAATCATAATAAAAAACTCAATTTTTAACAATGACTTTACTTTAATGAATTTAATTCTAAAAATAAATTCCTAGAAAAAAAATAAAGAGACATATTAGTTATAATCTCTCAATACTCTCTGAATAACTTCTGACGTACGCAGCTCTACGTACGTCTTACGTATGCAATTTTTTCTCTTCATAATGACATTAGAGTTAAAAATATTTTAATTGAAATCCAAACATATCAAAGGAAAGCATTAAAAATATAATTATAAATTTGTCAAACTCATTTAAAAATCGAACATCATCTCAAAATGATCAACTCTACAAATTGAATCCCACAAGCTAATAATCACTTAATTTTGAGCTCTTTAAACTACTTTGAAATTGGAAAACTATAAATTACAAAATGGGGCTTTTTAATTTGTGTAGGAGAGTATTGATTCATATTTAAAACAACGACTTGTATGTCAATTATATGTGCTTGTGAATTTAATTTTATATTTATGTGCTTTACAAATATTGGGTGTATGTTTTTTCAATAAAAAATAATGATAAAATTTTGTTTTACATAAACTACTTTTATGGTTGGAACACATACATTAAGGGTATGAGATGCTTAATTATGCATGATATCTTGAGAATATCATTGAATGATTGTCTCTACGCATTGTATAATTAGGCTGTCTTGTATAAATTCCCCCAAGAAAAAAAAAGAAATTATATATGTTTTTTGTTTTCTAACAAATCATAAGCATAATATAAATCACGAGAATATACGTGTAAATCAGTAGTATATAGATTTAAGAGTCTGTGTATTGATCTAACTGATAATAGGTTTTTTTTTTTTGAAAAAAATGGAATTTCTATTTTAATTATCCTAGGTTTATTTTAAATGTTTGAAAAAGTTTGTGAATTTTTTATAGTTTCTAAATCCTAATTTTGCAAAGATGAACCTAAAATTGAGAGTAGGGTTTTCTAATAAGTGAAAGTACCTTCCTTGAATCAGACATGAGAAACCTAGATCTGTCTAATTAATCCTTCAGTAGTAGATAACTAGGAGCAAATATACTCCTTAGCCTCTTCTAATCTCATAAGTTTTGGAATTTAATATTATATTTAGTTTTCTAAATTATGCATAACCCTCAAGATTCCATGTTTTTTGCAATATCTTATGGACAATATTTCTATTCTCTTAGAAAAATGTGTGCTAACTTAGTTGTTACACTAGCTTTCTTTTGTTGTCCAAGATCACAACAAAATTTAACATTTCAAGCAAACAATTCAGAAGTAAAGTAAGCGTGCATAGTTTACATAACAATACTTCCAATAACATTCTAAAAATCACACAACATGTATATATCTAAGTTTCCTGGATTATCAAACCAAGGGAGAAAATTTTCTAATTCTTAAACTTGAAAAATGCACACAACTGAAATTTCATTTTTAAAAAGTAAAATCAAGTTTCTACAAAAATAAGAATGATCAAAACCGATTGAATCTTGCTTTGCCTCACAAGGATTCTTCCTTTTATAATGAAACTTGAGTTGCATGCACTTAACAAAAATTTTCAATTGGGAAACTCACTCACTATCACTTTAGAAAACAATCACTCTGACAAATTCTCCTTTGTTCCCTCACAGTGGCTAAATAAGCAATTAACACACGGAAGCCACTTCTCCTTTAAAAATAATGAATTTAAGCCCATAGACTACCAAATCATGTTGAAACTGCGTAAACCACCCATTAGTTTGTTCTGGGCACTTAGCCTCCAGCTTGGGGCATTGAGTGTCCTGGTTGAGGTGCCTAGGTGTCAAATGCGAGTATTAGGTTTTCGTGCTTTCTATTTGTTGGTGTGAAGATGCTCTCCCCTTTAGGCACCTGGGCACCAAATTAGGCGCCTAGGTGCTTGGACCAGGAAATTACTTATCATGCTCTCTATAACATTGGTGAAATGGGGAGCTCGTTCAGCTGCATGAGCGCCTAGGTGCTAGTTTGAAAATTAGCATGAACTTTGCTCATATTGCTCCTCATTGCTAACTTTCAACCTCTATACTGCATATAAAGCTAAATATATTCTGAAAAGACATAAAATGATACAAATAGTACATAAAACACATGAATTATCACATTTTATTACTACGCATCTAATTCTGCCAAACTTAAACATTGCTTGCCCTCAAATGATTTAACACCTAAAGTTAGAATTTTTGAAAATTCATAGTGGATTTTGACTTAGGATTACAACGGTTTTTAGTAATGAAATAAATATATAATTTAAAGTTCACAATTCTCTTCTTAGAAATCCCTAGTATCCCAACATAACTTATATTAACACACTTTCTTTTTAGTTATCCTTACATCATTTATAATTGGTTGATTAAAATAAGATGAATTCTTAAATATATGAATTTTAATTGGGTTATTCAATTAAATATAGTTATTATTTTCTTGAATATAATATTATGAATTTAGAGTTAATGGTATTTTTAATTATTTAATTTTTAAAAAGGGAGATTGATACCAATACTTGACTTCGAGCTTAATCTCAAACTTCTTTTCCTTTTTTAATCTTTTTTTTAATCTTTTTTTTATTTTCTTTTTTTAATCTTTATTAACTTTATCCTTTTTTATTTTCTTTTTTTCTTGTTTTTTTAACTTTAATTGATGATTATTATACCCGATTAAACTTTTTTTAAATGATTTTGAATATCAATTCTTTCTTAAATCAAAATTTCAATAATTTCCTAACCTTAATTCATAATATTATAAGTTGAGAGATACTAAATAAATTTATATTATTTGGATTGATTAGTTATTAAATTTAATAAATTTGTTGAGTTAATCCTATATGTAGTCAATTTAAGTCTAAGTGTTTAAAATTACTTATAAAGAAGAGTAATTAATTATAGTTAGATGTTACTTATTAGTGAGTTAATAATACCTTCCATTACTTATAAGGATTCGTGTCATTTTTAATTACTTTCTTTACCTATTATTTAGTCATGCCTAATCCTAATTAAATCTATGTTTTTTTATGGAAATCCAAAATTTAGATATTTACTCTTATTTTGGGGCACAATTTTTTTGCAAAAATCCCTCTCCCAAACTTATTTTCTATACTACCCATGTAAATAATAACATTACAAAAATAAGGAAATGGCATTAAATCACATGAATATGTGAGAAACAACTAAAGCAAACCATATATGAACACATATTATAATTGATAAAGGAATACATAGCAATAACATAACATGAACAACCACATATAATCCATAAATCGACTAAGCAGTAACAGGATCACAGGCAAGTCAGACATCATCATACTCATTATCATCGTGCTCCTAAATATAAGTGGGAGGTGGGTGGCTCTAGAGATATAATTTAATAAATACAAAAATCACACAATAATGATGACTAACATCGATGGTGATGGTCGAATGACATGGATTAGATTGTGAAACTCCTTAAGTAGAACAAAGTTGAACTCTTACCATTTAGTGTAATGGTAGAATTTCATCATATGCTCTAAAATTAATTGTGCTCGCATAGGAG
The DNA here is from genome assembly GCA_002079205.1 of Phalaenopsis hybrid cultivar. NCBI lineage: Eukaryota > Viridiplantae > Streptophyta > Magnoliopsida > Asparagales > Orchidaceae > Phalaenopsis > Phalaenopsis hybrid cultivar. The sequence goes on from JXCR01020001.1 coordinate 10,883, forward strand.
CACTCCTTGGATGAGTGACCCCCTAGGAAGTTACACCAATAGGGAAAAATCGTGAGTCCATCGGGCCAAAGCGAACATTATCTCAATGGATGAGAGTTTTGATTGTTATAAATGGAGTCAGAGTATTACACCTGTCCAAACATGGGAACAAAGTGCCATACAGAATAAAGTGCAACGTCTTGGGAGCCACCTCTTGAACCCTAGATGGGACAAAGTGCTATATGGGGGAAGCCACCTCTAGAATCCTAGCTGCAAGGTGAATGATTATGGGTTGAGAAAACTATTAATGAAATTAGCTTCCTAAGTGGGGGAGCTTGTGAAACTGTTCAAGTATAATGAAGCTAAACTCTTAAACATTGAGGTGTTTTCTGGTGTATCAGTGAAATTTCATTAGAAACACCAATGTTAAGCGTGCTAGTATGGGAGCACTTACGTCTGCATGGGAGCACTTATAAGATGGGCGGCCTCTTAGGAAGTTACACAAACAGAGCATAGTCATGAGACTATTAGGCCAAAACAGACAATATATCGATGAATGTTATGAGACTTCGAGTTGTTACAAAGATTACATTGGTTAGATGGAGATGTAAATCTCTTAGATCTTTGACCTCTCTCAAGCCATTAATACCAATCCAGCCCCAATTCATGTTGAGAGTATGAGTTTATTTATTGATTTTGAGTGTTACAATTCAGATAAATTTCACCTAAATCCAAAACACTCAATCGAATAGCTGAGATTAATTCCGTTAATTGCAATTTTTTTTGTGTTCTAGTCCTTTAATGATATTTGACTTAAGAGATCTTAGGCTTATCGGATTTGTCTCGCTAAGGTGCTTGATTTGACTATGGATTAGTAAATTTTAAATATCATTTTGTGCTCTAATTAATATCTAAAATTAATTATTATAATTTTTTAGCTAATGACAATATAATTAATCCTACGAATCATGCGGCTTAGAATTCATTTGAAGCTTAAACCCAGTTCTACGTTTGCTTCTTCTAGAACTTGCTTTCAAGTAAAGACTTTACGTGTTGCCTTTCATGATGCTTAACTGTCAATTAATAAACAATTCATAATTTGTTGATAGATGTAAAATTAGTTGAATAATAAGTCAATGTTCAAGATATATAAGTACTGATTAATTAATAAATAAGAAGTCTAAGTTCAAGATGGAAATGACTATAAAGATAGAGATATATTTGGAAAGTAAATTAGGATAGATTATTCTTTGGTATGTTGTCAATAAATTTTTATCAATTGAGGCGACTTTTAGGATATTTTTTTCACAATAAATATTTTGGATTTAAATTCAAGTGCATTCCGTGCGCTAATTTCAGTACGCTTATAGCCATACCGATCGTCTCGACAAGAGAAACATAATGATATCAAAATTGGTTGAATACAAGTCCGATTAAGTCCAAATGAAGCCATTAAAATACATTTGGAGACTTTAGATTGTTGATTCAATGATCAAATAAACTTCAAATTTGACATATTTATATTCAAATCGAGTGTCTAGACGAATGGAATCCTACGAGCCTAAGAATACATTATTTTGAGTGCATTAACTTTCTCAAATAATTAAAAACCCTCTTTGATCAAGGGGGTCAATGAGGGTCCTTCGATTAAGTGGTTGGAAAAGTTATTCACCAAAAAACCAAAATGTCTCTCCCCCTCAGGCTATAAAGAGACCCCGCACCCCNCGTTAACTTTCAGTCTTTGTAGTCCCCAACCACCGTCAATCACCTCCCACTGCCCCTGCTTGTCATTTTTAGTGAACTCTGCTAATTGATGGCATATCCCAAAAATGGTGTAACAATGTATTCTATATATAGTGTAAGAAAATAATACGTATTAAAAATCTGACGACAACTGCTTATGATTGTCGTAATCGTAAGATAGCGACTTCTTCCAAACTCTCGAAGTTTTCCAGACGTCATATATTGACAAGTTATCTCTTTGACATAGAATAATAAACTTGAGAGAAGGATTGCTGCTACCAATAAGTGTAGCATTAACTACGACATCTATGACTAGTTACTACTGAAGCTTCCCACCACGACCTCTATGGCCAACTAATGACATTGCGGTCACAAACTATGGCCTTTGTGGTTAACTAATGTTGATTTAGTCGTCAACTATGACCTATGTGGATAACTAACGATGGTACAATCATTGAATACAATCTATGTCGGCAACTGACGCTACTGCATTAACCAATCACAACATATGTGATCAACTGCGGCCTCTGTGATTAATTGCTAATGCAGTTTCCAAATACAACCTTTTTCGCTGATTAATGCTAATGCATCAACCAATTACGATATATGTGATCAACTATGACCTATTTGTGTAACTGCTACTAAAGTTTCCAAATATGTTCTTTATGGTTAACTGACGCTATTACAGTCACAAACTACGGCCTATGTGGTCAACTATTGATATTTTAGTCACCAACTAAGACATCTATGACCAACTCACACTATATTCACCAACTACGACATGTGTGGCGAATAGAAAATATTATTGTCATCAACTACGACCTCTGTGGCAAAATGACGCTATCACAAGAACCAAGTATGGCTTATGTGACTAACTTTGATATTTGTGGCTAACAACAACAACAATCACTACCTACAACCTGTGTGACCAACTACAACCTATGTGACTAACGCTATTGCAACAACTAACTATGACCCATGTGACCAACTATGACCCACGTGACCAAATACTACTGCAACTATCAACTTTGACCTATATGACCAATTATGACCCATGTGACTAATTGTTTCTATAACTAACCACTATGTTGTGGCTAAATGCTATTGTAATTTCCAACCAAAACATATGTTGTCAATTGATGTCATTATTGTCATCAACTATGACTCAAATGACCAACTAGTGATATTTCAATCACCAACTATGAACTATGTGGTCAACTACGTAGCTGCAATAACCAACTATGACTTATATGACCAATTATGGCATGTGTCTAACTGGTACTTCAGCTACCAACTACGATATATGGCTAATTACTACTACAACGACCAACTAAAACTTATGTGCCAACTACGACCAATACAACAGAAGCTAGTAATCAACTATGACTTACGTGACCAACTACAGTTATGTGACCAACCACGACTTATATGGCTAACTACTAATGCTACTTCTAACTGCGATCTCTATGACTAACTCACACTATTACAACTACCAACACAATTTATGTGATCAACAACGACTTATGTGACTAGTACTATTACAGATTCATGTTATGGCCTTTGTGACCAACACAAGCTTTTATTGTCGCCAACTACAGCCTTTACGACCAACTACTATCTTTGTAACAATTATCTATGTCTTTTATGACTAATTGTTGTTATTACAACCAAGGACCACGTTTGTTGTAGCCCAGTTATAAATATTATAAGTACTATTATACATAGATATATATCACCATTTTAATTCCATTTTTTTCAATCCAGAAGAAAAGTGAACCCCTTTTTAGGATTTTTCCACATAAAAATCACGGTGTCTTATTCTGCTACTTTTCTATTATCTATGTGTGTATGATCTTCGTAGAATACTGAGACATTAAATATCACGTACCACTGTGAATCCTCCGATACATCATTTCTTATAATTTCTTTGTATGATGTGTTTTTTTATTTCATTTGATTTATCTTGATATAAATTTTGATTAATTGTCTATGCATTATCATAAGAAAAAAATTATTGACTTCAAAATCAATCACTTAATTCTTATAAAGTATTATGATACAAATTTCTAAAAAATTATTTACTCATAAAAACATGAGTTCAAATCACTCACGACTACCCACCCTTAATTTTGCACAAGCTAAGATGTCAATTCAAACCATACGTTAATAGGAATTCCTCATCTATTCATCTATGCATGAAAAAAAGAAATGCATGTTCTAATTTTAATTTCAATTGGACCCATCCATCTAAGAAATAAATTTAAAATATTTTTTTTTCTTACAAATTTATTCAAATGGTATTTTAGTCTAAGGAATTAAATAAATTATTATTTTTAAATATATTCAATCGGGCCCACACGGCATCATATTTTAAATGTGGGCATGATAAGGTGCATGAATTGGGGTCAAATAGCTTACATTCATGATTGAAAGCATATTGTTTGGCCTGAGGTTCGCTATTAGTCGCATCATTTTGGGGACTTTACAAATATACCACTCAATTCCTGCAATTTTTACATATTGATCGTAGATTTCTTTGTTTTCGACTTAAATGGGACGGTTTATACGTAAAAATTAAGATTTAGGTGGTTGATATATTAATATATAAGAATTCGGGGATGATTTTGTAAAATTTCCTTAAATTTTAATTCTTTTGATATTTGATTTTTGCTGTTTATAACTTCAAATATGATGCAATTCCATGCTGACCACCCAAAATATGCTATTTACAAATGAACCACGCTCTAAAGAACTTAACATCACTTAATTAATGGTAATCAAGGCACTTCAATGCCAAAAGAATGGATTACTTTTGAGATTTTAGCTAAAATTACTAAAGTTTAATCATAAAAAATTATAAATAATCTAAAATTATTCGTTGGAAAATGAACCTTGAATTTGGAAAAAAACTTTGGCCACTGCCGACCGCCGTCGAACACCACCTGCCAACCTCCACCATTCGCCATTGGTTGCCGCCTGTCAAGATCGTAATTCAGAGGGCTTTGTNATTGGTTGCCGCCTGTCAACGTCGTAATTCAGAGGGCTTTGTAATTCTTTCTTACCTATGAGACAATGAGTCTCTATAATCAACTTATAGTGAATTTTTACAACTGGATCAAATATCGTGATTTTTTCCCTTTACTGATTTTCCACGTAAAAATACTTTTCGTGTCACTATTGATTGTTTCTTTTTATCTAAGGGTTATTGTCATCCAATATATTGGTTGATAGACTAATATTTTCATTCTAAATGTGTTATTGTCATCCAATTTAACTTAAAAGAACTTGGTTAGAGCAAAATTGAACTCAAATAAGATTATTTGTAGTAATTAATTTGTCTTTCTGAGCCACATTATATTAATTATAAATCCATTGAAAATCAACATATCATAAATGATTGCCAAGCTTATAATCTAAATATTAAGATGCTCATACTTATAAAACTTCAAGTCTTTAAATTATATAAAAATATGAATAATATTATTTTTTTGAAAATAAAGTTTATATTTTCATGCATTTATGTAATTAAGATATTAAAATGTTATATAAATAAATATAAACATTTAAACGCTAAAAATCTACGCAGTTTTCAAATAAATATATGGGCCTGCACATGCCCAAGTGAAGCCCACAATCATTCAGTTAAACAAGATCATTAATGGACATGCATGGTATCATCGATTCTGTTGGTTCGAGTTTCTCATCCGCTCCCTCAGGAGCGCTTATTACGTACGGACACCGCATGTAAAATTGCGTGCGGTGTTCGATCTGAAACATTGAAATACGTCTTTTTTTATTGTTAGAGTGGGGCCCACTCTATATTTTTAATTGTCCAGATAGGACACCGCACGCAATAATTTTTACTCCCTCAGTCTCCCAAGCTCTTCTGTGCCGATAGAAGGAGATGACATGCAAAGCTAGGGCATGTTTTGGCTTTGATTTGTTGCATTTAAGCTGTGTTAAAGCTGTGTATTTACATTTCTATCCTGAGATGCAATTTACAACTATGTTATGGCTATATAAAAATGAAAATTACGGGTGGGGGTTTACCATGAATTTTGATATTTGTGTGAGAAATTGAGAAATGGGTGAAAGAGGGTGCTGGATTTATAAATAACAATGTTTTGAGTTCTATGCATGTAATTAACCATTCATTCTTATCAAATTCTCAACGATTTAGGGCCTGTTTGGGGCAGCTTATTTGGTGCGGTGACGATTTGAAAACACACCTAGCCTGTTTGGGTAAACTGCGTTTTGACAGCTTATGTGTTTTCAAAACACAGAAAACATTGTTTTCATACCGCACCTAGATAGATGCGGTGAGAGCTTATTGGCAATGATCTGACTTTTCGAAAAAAATAAAAATTTATAATAGCCACCGCACATAGTTTATCAACAGATTATTTTTAATCAGCTTATCACCAGATTATTCAATAAGTCATAGCTGCCCCAAACAGACCTTTAAACACATGCGTAAATGCATCAATTATGTAGTTCAAAACCGGTGCTACATTTTATAAATAGCAATGTTAATTAATTATCCCTATTTTGGGTTTTTATTATGCTTAAAAGACATTAAATTACTAGATTTTAATTTACAGATGATATAAATAAAATACAAACTTGTTGAAATATTAATATGTATTAATTTTTCAAGCATATCATAAAATTGCGTTTGATTATTTAGTCCTAATTTATTTCGTTTAACAATTTAGTGATTTTATCACTTGATAGAAAGGAAGAAATAAATTAGTTTTGTTTGATATTTTCATTAAATTGAAGGTTGATAAAGTTATAAAATTTATATTTATAAGATGTATTTAATTCTTTGCACAGCAACCGACCTTAGCTCAGTTGGTAGAGCGGAGGACTGTAGTGATTGCAGATTAATCCTTAGGTCGCTGGTTCGAATCCGGCAGGTCGGATTTCATTTTTTAATAATATTTTGTAAGGTTTTATTTAGCTATTTAGACTTCATTTTTTATTTTAGGGGTAATTACACCCAGACCATCCAAAACTTGTCATTTACAAATCAAGCAACTTCTTTCATCTAATTTTGAAATTGTCACTCAAAAACTAAAATTAGAGCTAAAACCCCAACCAACAATGATGTAAATAAAGGAATAATTACAAACAAATTATATGAAATATTGATACTCACAAATTAAGTGCAGGCGTTATATTTATGCCACGATTAAATTATTGAGAATTTGATAAATAAAAAAAAATAATTTACTAATTGGGATTTTATCATGAATTTTAATATTTGAGTCAAAATTTGAGAAAAAAAGTGAAAGAAACTGCTAGATTTGTAAATAACAATATTTCATGTGCTATAAAAGCAATTGCCCCTTTATTTTTGACTTTTAGCTATTTTAGTGCTCATTTATTTTTCAATGATTTTAATTTTTAATTTTTTTTGAGAAATTTGAGCTCCATGCTCAACTTTCATTAATAGAAACATCAAAACAAAACAACACATAATAGTTCATCAATGTAAAAAGAAAAAAATGCAATGCAAACAATTATGAAATTAAAAGGCTCAATTATAACTATCTATAACAAGCCTTCAAAACCTAAGCTCCAAGCTTCAAAGAAAGAAAATAACATTTAGCTCAACACCACAAAGGATAGTTCCTTCCAAAGTTGTAAGAGTATTAAGGTTCAATTGTTATATTAATAAATTTAAAATTTTTGGAGTGGAAATATATATAAAAAAAATTGGTTTTTAATATCATTTAAAATATTGTTTCATTCAATTATACTTAGAGTAAATTTAGTTTAGTTGTTCATTATGAAATAGATAAAAAATATAATTTAAGCTATTATTATAAAAAAAATGTCAGATCAAAATGATCGCTTAAAAGATAATTAATAAAGAAATAACTTTATATAAAATATAAAATATTATTTCTTCAATATTTTAAATAATTTAAAGAAAAAAAAATTTGAATTTTAATATATATATTTTAAGTGTTTTTTTATGAACTATTTTTTAAACGAGTTGGCTCAATAACTAATTAGTTGAGTCGGGGTTGGATTGAACTTGACTTCTTAAATTGTTCTCAAGCTTTATATATTGACTCAGCTTCATGTTGGTAAAATGAAGTAATATTATTTCTAAGTAATATCTTCAAAGCTAGCCTAACCCTAATTGTACCCTAAGGTTTCGTAGCATCAACCTTATCCATTGGCTTCTTAAATTGCTCTCAAGCGTTATAATATTTTTATTAATTTACCAGATAACTTGAGATTGTAATACAAAACAATGCGAAAAATAAATTACAACTCAAGACTTATCAAATACAGTGTGATTATGTGGAGATGTTGTTTCAATATCAACAGAAGAAAAAAAAAAATAGAGGATTAGGACATGCAAATTAGGAATATTTGAAATATAAAAAAAAGATTATATAATTAGATCATCTCAAATTATATTATCTAATATCAATCTTTCTGATATACATGTATACACATTGTATACATCATAACTGTCAGCATGAATATCAAAACATATGAACGAACCAAACGACGACCGAACAACCAAGACATTCTTCTGCCCTACTGCAAACCACGTGGTCAAGAATCAACCAACACACCATTGCGAGAGACTCAAGCGACAAACCGACCGAGAAGCAGATAATAATCATTGATCACGACTAATCGGTCAACCCACATTTACTGCGACGAATGAGATTTATATTCGACCAGGCATCTCGGCCGACCAACACGTATTTCAGAGAGGACAATCGTCAGTCAGCCGATCGTCTCAGTTAGTCGAATTCAAGCAAGCCGACCAACCAATTTCTGCCATGTTAAAATTTAAATTGTAAATACAAATATGATATGAAATTCATACAATCAATAAAAAATATATATTATATTCAAGGCGGTGTCCAAAATTGTTCGCTCATTTCCGTAATTGTATAAAATACTCTACTATAAATATGAGACAAAAATATGAATAAAATGACCTATTTTCCCGACCTTCTCTATAGGTAATTGTAAACTTATTATACTCTCTCCCTCTCCCCTTCTTCGTCCGACCCAAACTCTCGATGCGTACTACAAAATACAAATTATCATCCAACAAAACACATTTTCTAATTTATAACCATTAAATTCAATACTTTCATAACCGAGAATTGCTTTCATGAATGTGTTTGCCCATCTTCAAGATCAAGTGATGTTAAAATAATGGTATTATCCCTCACAAAAAGATAAATTTAGGACAAAATATTTCCCTATTGGCTTTGTTCATCATTTTTATATTTCAAATCTATAAAAATTTGAAATCCACTACTTGAATGTTGTAAATTTTGAAGGTATTGTTTAATGTCTTGGGTATTGAATTAAAAAATTATAGCATTAATTATTAGTAGCATTTAATTTTTATAATAATTTCTAAAAATATTTATCCTAAATTATAAAAATTATAGCATAAAGATCTTATTTATAAAATGAATTAAATTATAGTATTAATTATTATCTAACTTTATGCAATCAATTATTCTAAGAAAAATAATGAGAATAATTATCAAAATTTCAAATGTGACAATTTTATACCTAGAACTAGTCTATAATGAAAGTTTCAACAGAAAGCATTTATGAACACGCGGCTTCTCCCTCGTCTCTTTCCAAAGCCTTGAGATTTTCAATGTTATCGCAGAAACGGTTATGTGGCCCCAACAGGAGGAAAAATTAGATCGCTGAATTTCAACGGATAAGCTCTGCCGACTACCTAATTTGTATGTTTTGATATTCTTATATATTTACACAACTCGTACCAACGGCTTTATATTTTCATATATAGCATTACAATGCTTTAAATTTATGCATGAAAAGGATGTATTTCACTTGTGAAAGTGATGATAGTGTTTTAAACATGATATTTGATATATCATCATATATTGAATTCAAATTTGTCATGTAGATCATGGTCAGAGGATAGATGGTTGGATTGAGGAAAAAAGATTTCAGAGGGGGAGAGAAAGGGAGGGAGAGAGGAAGACTTCCCCGATGGGGGGCAATTGAGTGTTTTTGGGATTGTGGACCAATTTTATTCGAATTAAAATAGAGGTTACAAGTGAGGGGAGCAATATGTCCCCCATAAATCATGTGACCCTTCTATTTATAGAAGATAGAAGGGGCAAGAAATATAAAATTATATATTTATCTCTACTTTAAAGAGAAGTTAAGAGCATTCTGGTCCCCTGATCTTGTAACGTCTCATTGCCTTTAGGCTCGTGCAGACCAATTTTTAGTATACACCATCAAATTTTATCATTTAGCATAAATGTCAAGAAAATTTTTTGGACAAAAAACATCCTAATTTAAATTAAAGATCAATTATGTCTCTGATTTTAGCAAGTTTATAGTGAAACTGACAATCTCAATAAAACGAGGCTAATGATACCAAAATTGTCCAATGAAGCCCAAATCAAGTTATTAAAGAATTTTTAGTGGCTTCAAATTATTAATTGAACAGTCAAATAAAGTACAAAATGTTACATACCTATAGTCAATCGAGAGTCTCAAAGAGAGGAATCGAAAGAGTTTGTGCACTCTTAATTCTGAGGTCACTTTAGCCCTCAAATAATTTAAAAAATATCTTTTGATCAAGTCGGATAAATATGAGTCATTCGATCAAACATTTTGAGAAATAACTTGTCAAATAATCAAAACGCCCTTCAACTAGGAAAAAAATATTACCTCAGGACTTCTGATGCATTCGAAGTCCAACGGTGGGGTGCTACGTGTCAAGTGGGTTCCACCGTTTTTAACAATGACCAATGCCAGGTGGGGCCCACTTGCACGTGACGCCCCACCGTTGGACTCCTAATGCAAATTACATTAGGAGTCTTGATGTAATATTTTCTCTTCAACTAGTAAATAATCTCCCTATCTTTACTTGAAAGATGAGAGAATAAAAGAATCAAATTTCATTATTATTTTGGACTGAAAACCCTGCGATAGCTTTCGACCTCCGTAGTTGTCGACCACCGCCCATCGACCAACGTCAACCAGCACCGAACGCCCCTAAGTCGCCTTCATTGGTGAACTTTGTTCACTAATAAAGTACCTAAGTATCATGAATACAATGTAGCAAAATATCTTTAATATAGGGTAACGACGTATACAAAATAAGGTGTAACAATATATCCTGAATACGGTGTAATGAAGCATTCTGAATACGGTATAACAAAGTATCCCTGAGTATGGGGCAATTATGTATATTGAATATTGTGCAACGACGTATCCTGACACAACTATTAAATATCAAATAATAACTTCAGATAACAATTATTATGACTATTATATTTAGAATACAATGATTTTTTTCAGACTCCCAAAGTGTTCTCTTTACGTTGTATGCCGACAAGTGTTGTCTTTGATGTAAAGACATAAGCTCGAAAAAATGGTTGCAACTACCAATCGATGCAACACCACATACAATCTCTGTGATTAACTATGGCTTATGTAGCCAACTGTTGCCGCAACTACCGACGACGACCTATGTGACTAACTACGATCTATGTAACTAACTACAAATGTAGTTATCAACTACAATCTATGTGACTAATTACGACCTATATAACTAATTACTACTACAATTACCTACAACGACTTATGTGACTAACTACGAACTATATACCTAAATGTTATTGTAGCTAAAAACTATGGTTTGTGGGAGCAGTTATGACCTATATATGTGACACCCCGTGTAACTAATTATTACTACAACTTTCCACTACAACCTATAGAGCCAACGACAACTACAACTATGATCTATGTGATTAGTTGTTGCTGGAACTTCTAACTATAGCCTATGTGACCAACTAGTTCTACTGCAACTAACAACTAATACATATGTGACCAATAAGATCTATATGGTCAATTGCCACTTCAGCTTTCAACTAAGACCTCTGTGGTCAACTAATGCTATTATAGTTACAAACTATGGCCTATGTGACTTGTTATTGTTGCATCTTCCAATTACAACATATGTGGTCAACTAATGCTATTGCAACCACTAACCATAGCCTTTGTAGTCGACTACTATTGTTGCAACTATCAACTGCAATCTCTGTAACCAACTGATACTACTACAACTTTAAACTACGACTTATGTGAGCAACTACAACTTATGTGACTAAATGTTATCACAATTTTCAATTATGGTCTATGTGATCAACTGTCAGTACTTTATCAACTAACTATAACCCGTGTAGCTAATTGTTATCGGAGCTTCAAGCTATGGTCTTTATGGCCAACTCATGCTATTATAGCTTCCAATTACACCATATGCAACAAACTACAACCTATATCGTTACAGTACTAATGATATATTAATGGCTCATGTCTTAGCAGACTTTACTCTGCTCCATTACAACCTACATTATTTTTAGATTTATAATCAATATATCCATTTGATTTTTCTAAGCTATGATTAATACTACTTTTGATATATTAATGGCTCATGTTTCTTATATAAGTAAACGCACTATGTGAGTTTTATAAAGTTTGTTAGTTACAAAGATGATATCCTTAGACCATTATAATTAAATCACATTATATATCACATTAAGGGCTGTTTGGTAGCCAGTTTTAAGAAGAATTTATAGAGGTTTTATGTTAAATCCTGCCAAAAGATAAAAAATGTAATGGAAAATCCTACAGATTCTTAAACCCTATTTTTCCTCTGTTTTGCCTTAAATTCATAGTTTAGTGAATCACATTGAATGAATGATTTAAAGAATTTGGAGAAGCTTAAGGTTGGGAGAAGATAAATCTCATTAAATCTGACTAAAGTTGTCAAATAATTTACCTGAGTTATTAAGATTTACTTATTAACATATCAAACAGTTTTCAAGATTTAATCCCTTCAAGACTTTATAAATCCAGATTAATAGGATTTACAACATCGTATTTAAATTAAATCCTACTCGTAACTAAATAACCCTTAAATATAAACTAATATTATGACATATGGTAGAAAGTATATCACATTAATAATGTATGACCATTATGATCTCAAAATTGAATTATATCATAGGCAAGGTGAAAGAATACTAAAAATATCTATTATTTTTATGTATAAGTAGCCCACTTTACAGAATGATTTTAAGGGTAAAATTGTAATTAAATGTTTAAAATTCTATTTATCTGTTTAGACAAATTTTTCTAATTTAATCAAATGTTTATGGACTCTTTCATAAAATAATTAAATTACAAATTACCTGTTCTCTTAGTTTCTATATTTTAAACTAATTACAATAGGAAAAATATATAGGAAGAGAACTCTTAACTTTTTCAAATCTCCATTTATTGATCAATCATTTATAGATCACCATAGATCAACATACTTTTCTTAAGTAATATTAAATGAAAATTATTTTCTTCAATATGTTTATATAGAAAATTAATTTGATTTCTATAACCATATATATATATATATATATATATATATATATATATAGTAAGGG
>JXCR01020001.1:24131-45739 GCA_002079205.1 Phalaenopsis hybrid cultivar
TATATATATATATATAGTAAGGGAACTTTAAAAGTCGTGCACCACGCACGTGATATGCAGGCGGGGGAGAAAAATTATTGCATACAGACACCGCATGGATTACAGTGATTTACGGTGAGGATGCAATCAAAATTGTTTTAAAATTAAAAAAAAATTAAAAAAATTAAAGTGAGGTCCACTGAAATATATCCTCATCGTAGATCGGACACCGCATCTAATAATTTTCAATAGTAATGGCGCTCTTGACTCTATTAAATGAATAATGCAACCATGCTACAACCATGTCTTCATTTATTATTTTAATTTGTAGCATGGAGTTTGGATTTGATTATTAGTAATATATAAATAAAATAAACGGTGGCAACTGGCAACCCGCGTGACCGAAAGCATTAATGATAAATTAATTACTTTCACGTTAGAACAGATGGGGATCGGGGAGGGCCGTCTGCATGATGATTATAATTTTCGTATGTTATTATGTAATATAGCTTCTTTTTTTTTCATTAAGAAAATGCACTATGGTTGGTATGCATGTAAATATTAAAATTTAAGTGTTAGATTTGTAAATATATAAGTCTTGTGTAATATATAACAAATTTTCCTAACTATTGATAATCTATAGGCTGATATGAATGATTAAATCAAAATTAGTGAGTAATCGTACTTAAATCTTATTTAAGTTGATTTAATTTATAGCGAGTTTCAAGCATTCTGCTGCACATTGTCAGGCGTAATTATATTTTAATTACTAATTAAATTTAACAACTTTCTTTAGGACTGTTGGCAATTCCATATATTTTCATTCAAACCATATTCTAAAGTATGTTAAAAGAGATTTAAAAAATTTTAAGAGAGTTTAAATGCATTCATGCCACACAAGTATTGTGTATTTATATATCTAACACCCAAAATTTTCTATTTACACTTATGACACATTGATATTGTGAACATCTGTAGGAGAAATTGTACTTCATTGTTAAAAAAAAATTTAACGAATGGTCAGAGGCTATTACATGAGCCTCTAGTCATGCCAGAGGGGATTCAATTCCTTAACTCGAGGAGACTTATAATGTGAATGCCAACCAACTCATTGGGGTACGCTAAATTAGACAGTAGACACTACATTAGATTATCATGATTGGGTAATATATCAAAACCTAAAACTATTTTAGGATAATCTAATGAGAGACTGATCTAATGAAGCCCACGACTTTCTTCAATTAGAATAATGATCATGATATAATCTATAAACACCGATTACAATCAATTAAATAATATTGTCGGGCAAAAGGTAGTTATGGTGAAAGGTTCTATCTTTATTGTTCCAATTGGAAGACCTTTCTACTTATGCTTGAGATCTTCTATTGCTTCGGTGGTTCTTTATGTTGGATGTCTTTATTCCTTACTCCATGATTTTTTGTACTTAATTTTGTATGAGCTAATGGCTCGACCGGTTCCTCAGTCCAAACATTCGACCAGCTCCACTGGTCAGCGTTAGCTCAATTCGACCCAACCACCAGCTCCATTCTTCATTGCCAGCACTGTTCGGCTTGGCCACCGTCTCAAGTCAGTCCAACCACCATCTCCGTTTGGTCGGACCAGCTCCATTCGGCCAGGACACTAACTCCATTCAACCCGACCGCTAGCTCCATTCAACCCGACCAACTCCAACAAAACTGACCAGCTCCGTTCAGCCCAGCCACCAGCTCAATTTGGCTCCATTCGGCGCGGCTAGTTTCGTTTGGACATATCAACTTTGTTCAACCATCTCCAGTTGACTGCATAGGGCTCGTGGTATAATTTTCAATTTATATGATTCTTTTCCAATAAATAGAGAACCATTTGTACCCGTGAAGAGCAAAAAACTAATAGAAACAAGTTTTTATTGTTCAACTCACACACTTGCACCATCTCTTTAATTTAAATTTTTTTGGGTGTGTTTCATAGATGATTTTGAATTCAAAGCACATCTAATTTTTATATTGAAATATCTTTTAAAAATAGCATTAAAATATATGAAATTTGCATCGAGTTCCGTAGCTTGCGTTCAATAGATATGATTTTTATTTATAGTCGCCAACATTGAATAATGAATCGATTATGGGTTACACTCCATACAATTAATTTAAGAGAAGTAAAAAAATAAGAAAATCAAAATATTTTATAATATATTTAATTTAAATTGAGGCATTTACTTATATACCACACAATTCTCACATATTTGCATATCTAATATTTTAAATTTTATATTTACATACATAGCACTCAAACCTTTAATACCACTTAAGAATATCATAATTATTAACCTTTTTTTTTCAAAAATAAATATATTATTTCTTGCATGAATTTATACACTAAAGTATTATAAATATAAATATCAAAATTTAGGTATTATTTATGTAAATATAAAAAATTTGGTGGTATCGTATATAATTTTTCTTAAAAGAAACCTAAATAAAATAAAAATTAAGAAATTAAGAAAATTAAAAGCTTAGTTTAAGCGGGAAGCGCGTAACCGCGTGGAGCGGAGATGATTGCTACCAGAGCTGGCAGTGGAAGGTCAGACGAATCCTCACATTCCCTTCGCTTTCCTTCCTCCTACTTAAACCCTACTTCCTCTCCGTCACTTTCACAATACTTTCTCCTTCTCTCCCATCTCTTCTCGGCAGCAATGGGAAGAACAGGATCGCTCTACGTCCGCCTCCTCTGCACCGCCGTTGCTCTTCTCTGTCCGGTAGTCTTCGCCGACGATCCGTACCGATACTTCACCTGGACCGTCACCTACGGCACCGCATCCCCTCTCGGAGCTCCACAGCAGGTTCTTACTCTCACATTCTTCTTCTCAGATCGATCAAGCCCCAAAACTCTATAGATGGTAGCCAAACTTGCTGATTCGTTGCTCTTGTTTGTTTGAAAGGTCATCCTCATCAATGGTCAGTTCCCCGGCCCTTCTCTCGATTGCATCACCAACGATAACATCATTGTCAATGTCATCAACCAGCTCGACGAGCCCTTCCTCTTGACCTGGTGAGCTTTCATTCTCTTCAGATCTGATGATTTGCAAACGTAGTAAGCGTAGTCGAAATTGGTGAAGTTTTGTTAGAGGCTGTATGAACAATTGACTGACTGAAAGTGGATTTTGAGGAAATGAAGGAACGGGATCAAGCAGAGGAAGAACTCATGGCAGGATGGGGTTTTGGGGACTAATTGCCCTATCCCTCCGAAGGGAAACTACACCTACAAGTTTCAGAGCAAGGATCAGATTGGCACCTTCACCTACTTCCCATCTACTGCAATGCACCGCGCCTCCGGTGGCTTCGGTCCTCTCTATGTGAGGCAGCGGTCCGTCATCTCGGTGCCTTACGACCTTCCCTTTGGCGAGATGTCGCTGCTTATCGGCGATTGGTACAAGGCTGGCCACAAGGTATTATTCCCATTTGGCAATAGAACCGCATCTTTCGGAGATTGATCGAACAATTGACTGATATTTGGTTTCCTTTTGGTTTGATTAGTCGTTGAGACAGAGTTTGGATTCAGGGAAACCTCTTTCTTTTCCTGATGGACTTCTCATCAATGGCGTCCCACAATCATATTCCTTCACTGGAGATCCAGGTACTTCATCATACATGTCAAGCAGTCTGTGTCTGTAAGCCCGTTTTGATTTAGGGCTGCTATGCTCACACATTGTGTGTTATTTTATAGATTCCAGGCATATATATTTCGGTACAATCTATGCAAATTATAACGTTACACCAATCCCACAGTAATTTAGCTGCTGTTTTGTATGAAGTTGAATTTAGTAAATTTACTTTTGGCGAATCTTGTAAATTAAAAAAATTCAAATTTTGGCAGAGTTATAGCTCGAAAATTTTTGTTTGTTTTTCAAATATGTAATCCGAATTGAATTCTGTAAACATTCTGCATACAAGTTATACTGGCAGAGCAAAAAAATACAGGATTTAGGTTGGATTTAAATCAATTTGTTAGGCACCAAACAACCTTCTTGTTTCAGTAACCTGAGATTAAACTGCAAATCATATTATAATGTATCTCCAACAATCTTTAACCACATAACCACTGGAAATTTCACTGTTCTTATTCTCCAGGGAAGACATACCTATTGAGGATCTCCAACGTGGGCCTCTCTCTTTCATTCAACTTCAGAATTCAGGGCCACAAGATGAAGGTAGTTGAAATTGAAGGGTCCCATACGATTCAGAACACCTATGACTCGCTTGACGTCCATGTTGGGCAGTCCATAGCTGTTCTTGTGACACTTGATCAGACACCAAAAGACTACTACATAATAGCCACCTCCCGTTTCACCAGTACAGTCCTCACTGCCACCGCTGTATTGCACTACAGCAACTCCAGGTCTCCAGTTTCTGGAGCAATCCCTGCTCCTCCTGCTAATGATTACAACTGGTCCATGCTCCAAGCTAGAACCTTCAGGTGAAAGCTCTTTTCCTTGCCCTCAAGCATGTTTGGTTTCCCAGTGCGCGGAGTGTTGTAGCATAAATTTGGTCTGAAAAAGATGAAATAACTTTTGAAGTGACAAAAGTGTCAAAATGGCCCTGACTATTTATAAACATTTTAGTTTTAGAGCCTATAAAAGTGTCAAATTAGTGTTCACTCTTTTAATACGGTTTAGGGGGACCATTTCAGCCCTTATTAACAGAATTTGGGGATTAATCTGCTATTTTTAATAGATTCTATGACTGAAATTACCCAACTTAATCAGTTAAGGAGATTATTTTGAAAATTTGCTCATTTTATAATTGGTGCATTTGCATGCATAGCACACAATTTTTATGTATTTACACATCTCTTACTTGGCTTTTCTTATTTTCACAGATCTCACTCAAATCTTTAATATCACATAAAAAATAGCACTATTATCACTTCTTAAAAGTTAAATACACATTTTATGCATGGGTTTAATTGTTTGCAGATGGAATCTGACTGCAAATGCTGCAAGGCCTAATCCTCAGGGATCTTACAAGTATGGCAGCATAACGAGATCCCGATCACTGAACTTTGCAAGCTCCGCATCTGTGATCAATGGCAAGCTTCGCTATGCTGTCAATGGTGTCTCCTTCGTCATCCCTGATACTCCATTGAAGCTTGCAGATAACTTCAACATTCCTGGTGTCTTCACTTGGGATAGCATCCCAACTGAGGCTACAAATGGCCCTGTTGTCCTTGGAACACCAGTTCTGAGGACTAATCTGCATGAATTCATTGAGATCATTTTCCAAAACACTGAGAACACCATGCAGTCTTGGCATCTTGATGGCTATTCCTTCTGGGTTGTTGGGTAAGTTAGCCCTTTGATAATTCATTTTCGTGTAAACAGAGGTTATATTGTGTGAGATATCTTAAAACCTTCTGAGCTTAACAAAGGATGCAATAATGTCTTTATTTATAAAAATCATTAATCTGAAACTTTTCATTGCATTTTTTCAGATATGGAAATGGACAATGGGTGGAACAGAATCGCAACAGCTACAATCTTGTTGATGCGGTCTCTAGACACACAGTTCAGGTAAAATTAGGCGTCAAATATCCATTATCCTCCCCAAATTGTACCTATTTCTAATTATGTAAAGTACATTTTTGTCCGGCTTTATTGATTAATGCTGCATAAAATGTATTTATTAAGGTGTATCCGAATGGATGGACGGCAATCTTAGCATCCCTGGATAACCAGGGGATGTGGAATCTGAGGTCTGCGATGTGGGGAAGGCAGTACTTGGGGCAACAGCTCTACATTAGAGTCTGGACTGAAGAGAAGAGTTATTCCAATGAGTATGATATCCCTTCAAATGCTTTGCTTTGTGGCAAGGCCTCCGGGCTTCATCATTAGTCTAATTGCATTCTTGTATTTTTTGACTTTAGATGTCACTTTAAGGTGACAGAATGGAATAGGAAAGTTTATTTACTTAGGTGAGATTGAATTTAAAAAAAAAAATATTTTTTTTTGGGATATGCATTAAAACATTTCTTATTTACTGTGAAAACATAATAAAAAATTGTTTCTTTCTTGAGTTCGTTTAAAATGTGTAACATAATTTGGAAAAAAAGTGTGCAGGACCATTAATGATGGTGCCGTCTATGAAATTTTTTTCTTTTTCTGGTCTTGAATTAGGTGTAAGAAAAAAAAAATGAAAATGAGACTTCTTTGTTGTGCAAGAAGTCATGATGATGGAGAGAAAAAGCCTCAACTATCTTGACATTATACACATAAAAAGTAAAGGAGAGCTGAACAATCTTTTATACATGGAAAAGTTTTTGGGGGGAGACTTGTTGGGTTTGGTCTGACTAAATAGTATTCCCACCTGGTTAGAGTTTAATCTTGTTTTATAATAATTCCATCTAGTATTTCGACTGTTGCTTGAGATCATTAAGATATAATCCAACTGGAACCAACCTTAGCCTTTTGAGTTGGAGATTACAACCTCGTCCAATGGTGAAGTGTTCAAGTAGGGGCTCTATAGGTGCATAGACATGTTGCTGGTCTGATATCCCATTAAAATTCCTTCAAGATTTTCTTTAACATAAGGAAGTTTCAAAGTAAGGATAATTTTATTCAAATCTCTTTCAATAATAGTGGTGCATAAGGTCATCAATGTGGACGTTCCCTTAACATCATCATTTTAGAAAATATCATAAGCCAACACAATGACATAAAGCTAATAGTTAAAGTAGCATCCACTTCAAGGTTCTGGCTATTATTTTTTATGATGGGAAATTACATGAAATCTTTTAGATTAATATACTAGTTTAAGATATGTTCAGCATACATACCATTGAGTGATTTGAAGTTCATAAGGAGTCACCATCAGTGATTTTACAAGTAACAAATATTGATGGTGTAGCATCAGTGATGTGGGGGCTAATTGAGGAATGGCCAAAGAAATTTTTGTATAGTTTTTGCTAAATATTCAATTAATTCTTAATCGGCCATTTAATCGAAACCTCTAATCAAATTAATTTGTTTTAAATGAAAAGATCTAAGTGGAATTATATGTGACTTGCCAATCCATATTATACTATTGTTGTAATATCTCAGAATCTTTAATGACAAATAATAATTTTCTTGCATGATAAAATTTGAATGCAGACACATATCATGAAAATTACAACAAATTAAAACCTAATAGATAGGAAAACAACAATATCTTTAGCCACCAGAATGTTTTTTACTTGTAAAATGAAAATAATTTATAGGTTTTATTTTAATTCCGTTAGACAGATTATAATACCGAAGAGTGAATGGGCTTCCATATCTCGGTTTCATGAGAAATTTCCAAAGACGGCCTTTTGGCTCATTTAAAGATAATGCGGCCCAACTTTGATTGCTCGGCCTACTCACCCATGTTGCGTAAGATTACAGAAATATTGAAAAAAATGTAAAAGGACAATTTACATGCATACCACTTAATTCTTATGTATGTATATATATATAACCTTATCTATGAAGGAAAATGTAGATTACTTTTTAAAAGTAGTAATTTTTATGTGATATGAAAGATTTGTGAAGTATAAATTTAAAAAAGCAAAATTGAAGTGTTAAATATGTAAATACATAAGAATTGGGCGCTATATATGCAAAACTCTAATTATAATAGTTTATACTGGCTAATTGGCATGCAGTAATGGGTTTTTTTAGTTGGAAATAAGAACTAAACTTGTAGTCTTTGTAATAAATTTAATATTAATAATTTATTTTATTTATCTAATTTTGTTAGGTTTAGTTTTCTAGAAGACCTGATTGAATACTTGAACGAGAATTTGCGTGGTCAGGCATTTGGAAATTGTGTATGGTGATGAAGTCCAAATCAAAAGGCGGGAGAAATTTCAGAAGTGTAAAGTTATATTAAGCGCTAATTCAATTTTGGCAAACACATAGCCCTATGCATGCACAAATATGGCCATGAGCCAAAGTAGGGCTTTTAGATGGGTACTTTGGAACAAAGCCCACTTGTCGAATTGGTCGAATTGAACCCACCTGTCAAATTGATCGAAGTAAGCCCACCTACCGAAGCAGTCTGAGCAAACCATCTACGGAAGAACACCATTATTAAACATTTACCGTACGGGAATTAATATTATAATTTTGGACGAGAAAAAAAATAGTCTTTTCGCCAAAAAAAAAACTATTTCTTCCACCTCTTAAAGATTCATGGAAGGGAATATAAAACTTGAGTTCTACCAACACATTCATCATCTTCTTATACACCTTGCTCCTAAAATGGGATCTTTCTCGGGTTATATGAACTCACACGTAATAATGGACCCTTCGTCTTAAAAGAATTCAACCCCCTAATTAAGTGAAATGTAGATTTTTTATGATAATGAAAATTAATTATGATAACTATTACATAATAAAATATTTATGATAGTAGAATTATTTTTTAATATCTTAGATTTCTATAAAAATCTAACACACAGATAAAAAAGTGTTGTGTATGTGACGTAAAAGGTTTCAAATGAAAAGCCTAAAATTGGCCCATTTGAAATAGTTTCAATAGTACATTTCATATGTTATAAATGATACTTTTCCTTGTAATTAAAAAAGACAAAAGATAGAATTATAATATAATCCCAAACAAAAGAAATTAGTGTTAACGGGTGTGTTGGCTTTATGAATGAAAATATTTTTCAATATTGCTAGTGATTAGGAGTGATAAAGTCGACATACATCAACATTATCATCATCATCGTGCATCATTTTTATAAATGATGGTGTGCATTAACATTGTTGGTCGCCTATATAATGGTAGATAGTATTTAATTGTTAACTGCTGGATGATAATAGTTGAGAAGACTATAATTAAGTGACGACTGTCAATAGACTATGACCAAGTGATGGTAATGAAACCATTTAGTTTGGCAATAATAGCCAAAAGACTAGAATCAAGTGACAGTAGTGGAGAGACTATATAGTCAAGCAATGGTAGTCAAAATACTATAGTTGGACGATAGTGGTTTGAGGATAGTAGTTAGGCAATGAGACTATAGTAAGGTGATGGTTGTCAGGAGATTATAGTTGTGCAATAGTGTTTATAAGAGTCTAGCTCGATGATAGTGATTGGGAGATTGTGGTCAAGCAATGGTAGTTAGACAAAAATGATCCTCAAGCGATGGTAGCTGAGTAATGATATTCAATAGACTAAGTCTGATGATGGTGGACAAGAGATCTAATAAGATAATTGTGATTAAGAGTTCATAGTAGAACAATAGCAATTGATATAGTATAATCAAACAATACTAATTAGGAAATTGTAGTTAAGAGATAATTTCTTAAAGATGATAGTTGGATGACAACTAATGAGGAAAGTTGTTGAGCAATTTTATAGGTGGGCAATAGAGGTCGTGGTCAAGTGATGGTAGTTATGCAAATATACTGAGTCTAAAGATGGTGGTTGATAGATCTATTAAGATAAATGTGATCAAGGATTCATAGTTGAGCAATAGTGATTGTCAGAGCATAATCAAATAACAATAGGAAAATTGTAATTAAGAGACAAATTTTTAAAGATCATAGTTTGGCGATGACTGGTGGGCGATGACTGGTGGGCGATGTAGTTAAGCAACGACGATTGATGGCAATGGTCATCAATAATTATCGTCAAAATTTTATAAATTTTTAGATATCCATATTTTTTTGTGTGTTTGGGTTTCTTTATGTGAAGAATGATGATTTATTATAGTATTGTAGAGCAACAATTTGATTTTTTTGACAAAAGTTTTAAAACACATAATACATTTAGTGTTTTAAGTCTATTAGTAACTTCAAAATTAGGCAGTTTTGGGCTTGTTAAGGCTCTCAATTTGATTGTCAACATACAAGTTTTTAGAGATTGTTCAATCCTTTTATTAATATCTAATAATTTTTTTTATACTTCACACTTTAATCATCTACTTTAATATCACTAAATTTTAATGATACGTGTTCAAATGATCTAAAATTTACTTACAAAAAAATTAGTTCAAAAATTATATTAAAATTAATGTTTAATTGAATGGATTTTTGAAAAACAATAACATTAGATTTGACAAATCAAATATCATTAAAGAAAAACAATCAATCAAATATCATTTAAAAAAGTTAACTTTTAAGCATCTATTTTTTTTCTCAATTTAAGGAAGATGTTTCAAAAACCTCTTGACCATAAGACCCCAATAATTCTTGTAACACTTAAAGCTAGTAGTTTTTTTATTTTATTTTAAATTTAATTTTATTTAATTTTTACCATGTAACCCATGTTTCATAAAACCCTACATCAAAGGATCTTCTCATAATTTCAATTATATAAAATAATTAGAAAAATTATTGACATAGGCATCATAAATAAATGAAGAACTGGAGTTCGTTTAATTGATTCAAGATGGTAGACATAAAATTAGAGTCGTATATGAACCAATACTTTGAAATAATGAACAACTCAGGCTTACCTGGCTTAATATCAATTGAATTTATTTGAATTTGTAATATAAAGGTTTGGAGAAGTTTTAAAAACTCAAGGTTAAATGAACCAAAGTTAATTACTGTACTACTTGTTTTCTTGTGTCTACGAAATCTTTTGTTGTTTAACAAGTAACTTGTTAAATGTTCCATTGGCAAACTCGAGTTTGCTATGAAAATTCATTAACTATATCTTATTTAATTATATTTATGATAATAACATTTTAAAATTTAATATCATCATGCACACTAATTTAGGCAAATTATTCTTATTTTTTTTAATTCAATAAACTAATTTGCTATGATTTATTTACATTATTTGATAGAAAGAAAGGCTTACTTATAGCTTATAGATTATTCTATTTATCTCAGAGTGATATGATGTTCTTCTTTCATTAAAAAAATTAAGGTGTTTTGTATTATTTGTCTCATTTTATTAAGATTTTAATGGCATGTCATTTTAACTTTTCATATATGTATATTTGAATCAGTAGCATATTCGTTGAAAATAAAATAAATAATATCAAGATATAGTATTAGAGCGCTCACTCTTAAAAAAAAATAAAAAATAAATTCATATTTATGAATAAATTATTTATTTATCTTATAATTATTATTACATAATTCTACTAGAAAAATGACATTATTGATTTTATTTTTAACATATTACAATGACCTAACTACATAAATAATGTTCCATATAATATCTATATGAAATGCAAAATTTGTTTAAAAATTGCATACATATCTATAGTAAATCAATATTAATGGCTAAATTTAAGTTTTTTCCTATATATAATTTCCAAAAAATAATTTAGAAATTAGAAAATTAGAAAAATTAATTTCCATTTACCACAAAAATGAATCAAGCAAAGAAATTTCTGTATAATTCATATGGTCAGTTTTATTATGCCAATTTTCTACCATAACATAAATCAATTAATGGAGGGCTAGTCACTCTCTTCAATCTATTTTGAATTAAAGTTAAATGTCATGTTAAAAATAAAAATGCTCGTGCATAAATTCCATTGTTGTGATAATTGTTTATCCCACGAAAAATTTTGTTGACCATCTGAGGTCGTTTAATTTGTTATAAAATGAATGTAGTGTAATTGAAATATAGTACATTTGGAATATTTTAAAGTCATTTGGTTTAGTGTAAAATAAACACATGATTTTTCCGTTTTTTTTATAAAAAAATCAATATAAAATATGATTTGTAGCTATGAGTGGCATGAGGAGGCCAACAACGACAAACAGGAACGATTTGTTGGAGGTGGTGGTAGCGACTGTTGGGTAACGGTCTAGCAACACTAGGCTTCTAGCTGTTGGTGGAAGGGGCAAGGGACGAGCAGTAGACGACAATGGATGATTAAGGGGATGATATGGATGAGGGTGATGACTTGAATGATGGCCAACACTATATACAATCCAAATCTGACCTCATGATGATATACTAAACCCTCAACCACCAAGTCATGAAAAATTCTTATTTTAATTTAAAAGAAAAATGCTATTTTTTTTTTATAGTCATGCTTTTTTAGTTAAGAGACAAATTAGATTTTCATTTTTTTCTCCCAAAAAAAAAAAAACTCTTATTATATATTATTTTGATTCTAAAGAGTAAAACAAAAAGACAAAAACTAGACTAGAGCTAGCCATGAGGCAGCCCCTCCCCTTTATTCTCCCATGAGAAGTTAGCATCGTTGGACATAGTGCCCGGCGACTGCTTTCCCACCCTTTAAATAACCATGCATTATGAACATTTCCATGCTATCAAATAAATAATAATTTTCACTTTTTCATTATAATTTTTATAATAACAAAAACCTACACATATTTAAAAAAAAATTTAAATGAGTAATATTTTGTTTAAATACTTTAAGTATTGTTTGAGAACGCGTTAAACTTCCGTTTAATCGCACTTAACAGAGCATTTTCGGAATATCTCGAAACGTTGTATCGCAAGAACGACGAATTTTTGTTGTTTGATAAGCTAGTTTTGTCTCCAGTGTTGAATTACTTTTTAGTTTTTTAGTCTTAGTGTTCTAAATCGGATCAAAGGTAGTACTTAAAAGAGACCATATGATGCAATGAGTGGAAAATCTTTCCTCAAAAGTTGTCTCATTAATTTAATAAGAGATCACAGACAAAGCTCCTTGATTAATGAGACCAACTTATGAAACACTAAAATAAATAACACCCAGAGGAGAAAGCATTAGGACATCATATTTTACTAACTTCATCATCACAGCTATAAAGTAGAATTAAGCATTAAATAATTCATCATTGATTAAACAAAAGGCCTGCGACCTTAGACAGGAGTGGAACTAGGTTATGTTTAGAGTTGTAATTATGCAAAAAAATAGAGTTGTTATCATGTAAATGTGAAAATTTAAGTGCTAAATACATACATAAACATATAAGAATTGTGTGGTTGCTTTGCACCTACTTAGGACCCCGAACTCTAATGATACAAAAATACAGCCCTAAACTTTTCCACTCTCCAAATCTTTCACCATCACCTTGCCGCTAACTTTGTCGTCTCCATGACTATCACTTAGCAATCTTAAATATGAGATTGAAGATATTGGATAGATTTGGAGTGGAGATGTAGGGTTGTCAAAATGGCTCGTTGTTCGTGACAGTAGTGGAGAGAACGGCTTGTGTTTGCCTCTTTATGAAGGTCGTGTTCGGCTCGTTCGCTAGGTTCGCTAAGTTAACGAGCCGAACCCAAACAATGATTTGATCGTTTTGGCTCGAAATACTACTCATCAATTATATATATATATTGATGAGTAGTTTTTTTAAAAAATTAATTGACTACAAGGCTACAAAGAATTATATTCAATTAAAAGTACTAATTAAGAAAATGGAATAAAAATTATTAAATTAGATACAAATGATGTTTTAATATAAACAATACTTTTTAAATTGTGTCCCAACCGTAACTTCTTATGACTACGTGATTAGAGTTGTCAAAACAATTTTTTGATCGTGAACGGCTTGTGTTCGGCTCGCCAAGCAAACAAACCGAATACGAACATACTTTTTTAACTAAAGCTCGCTCTTGTTCGGCTCATTTAGACCCCTATTGAGATGTTTAGAGCTGTATTCCTGCATTAAAAGTAAGTAAAATAAAAGATATTGGTTATAATATGAAAACATTAACATTAGTTGCTTGATAAAAACTTTGTTTTTTCTTGGGGGGTTAAATGGGGCGCAATTTCCGAAAAGAAAAAAAAAAGGAAGAGCAAAGGCATAGGAGAGGGAGAGGAGATGGGGAGGGAAGAATCCGGCTTCGCAGTTGGGCGTCAGTCAGAAACAGAAACAGTGGACTGAGAAAGCCATAAATTTGCCCGCAATCAAGAGTTGCGAAGCACGAGATGAGGGAGGTGGCAGCACATGCCGCTCCCTCAGGAGACCACCAGCGGCGTGGAATAAGAGGAGCTGTCATGCTTCGAATTTCGTGCATTCCTACATCCATCCATCCATCCATCCATACATCATCCATTATACTCACAATATGGATGATGCACATATGGGACGATGATGGATGCCACGTCTTATCATGATGTGCCTTCTCATTCTGTCTTTTCATGCCATGATCCAAGGTACATCTCATCCTCGATCCCATTGTCCTACCATTTCAGGATTTTAGATATGTGTAGGGGCATATTTGCACAAATACCTCACAATTCTTATTTATTTACGTTTCTATTTTGTTATGAACTAATA
The DNA here is from genome assembly GCA_002079205.1 of Phalaenopsis hybrid cultivar. Lineage (NCBI taxonomy): Eukaryota > Viridiplantae > Streptophyta > Magnoliopsida > Asparagales > Orchidaceae > Phalaenopsis > Phalaenopsis hybrid cultivar. The sequence continues at coordinate 38,341 of JXCR01020001.1, forward strand.
GTTTCGTTTGATGGAACAGCAAGCCAAGAATTTTTAATCAAATCCTTCTAAAACTGTGGAGTGCTGGACTCCTTTTCTGAGTTGGACCCCCTCTATTCCCAAAGACTTTTTAAAAGCATATTTTTATCATAATTTAGTTGCTCTATGTATTAAGGTAAAACAATTACTATTATTATTAGAAGTGATAATGATGTGACATATCAATTATACTATAGCTGAGTATTGTCATCTTTGTTACTTATATGAGTACCTCGGCTATATTTGCACTTATGGTTATATATTTTATAGTTGTCTAGGATGTTCTGTATGATTGTACTAGTATGGCTTGTCCTAATAAAGACGTATATGTATGGAGGTCTCTAGGTACTTGGGGAGTGGAGATTATTTTACAATTTTTGATATTTAATTACATATATGTTTTTTTTATTTTAGATGTCTTTCTCACCTTTAATTTTAGCTCTGTGTTATTAGAGCCATTTTCGATTAGAATATGGCGGAAGGAACCATACATCCGACTGTCAGCGTCGATCAAAGTTCGGAGTCCTTATGGATTGTCCAGTTGTCAAGCTCGTTTAGTTTTCTACTAAAATGCGAAAAGAATTACAAGAGCTCAGAGTCGATGCTCATAGGAACCAAAATCTCAAAATTAAGGTATCTAGAATCATACCAATACCTTGTGCCAGAAATTTAAAGGATCACAGTAACAATCATTTCATTCTCCCATAGAAAATGTCATCTTAGACATTCAAAATAACTAACTACTAAACAAATATGGATAAAATTGTCTCATATGAATATATTTTTACAAAGAGGCTTCCCTTTCTAATACGTGCTTCCATTGAAATTGAACTATATATAGGGATCTACTTGCTCTACAATTGTCCCACATCTAAGTCTAAAATAGGTTATGGTTCCTCTCTATAATTTAAGTTAGGCTACAACTCAATCTCATCCTAAAAACCCTATGCTTAATATTAGAAATCTATTTTCTTAAAACAGATATATGAACCATATCATGCACAACTGACATATGATTAGGTAGTAATAATCAATAAGTAGAATTACCAACTCTACCAATTACCTCAAAAGATTCAATGAATCTCAAACTCATCGTAACCATTCTACTCAACCCCTTCATGTTATCAGAGTATATTTTGACTTTTGATATGAAAAAATTGAGGAGCAAGCATATTCCATATGCATTTTTTAAGGATGCATTATTTATAAAGATGGTAGAAAGTGGTGACACATGCTAATAAGATGTTATGGTAAGTGTAGTCATACATTCATGGCCAAGAAAATAATTCTTCTTCACTTACGCTTAATTTGATTATGTCAATATATTTTATGCATTAATACTAATATAATACCAACTAATGACATATTTGACTAAGAGGATGTATTTATATTTCTGTTGTCGACTATAGAAATATTCTTATTCTTGCTCAATAGATATTTGTCGAATGGAGTTGTGTGTGTGTTGTGTTAATGACTCTCACATTTGCTCAACTATTTAAGTTGATGATATTCATCTATTAATAATATATTAAGTTCAAGTTAGAACTCTCACTTTTGGGTTTAACATATACTCTATTAATAAAATGAAATTGCATATCATTAAACTGGGTCTAGCTCACTTAGTTGGTCCCATACAATTAAAGAAGCCTTACACTTATACTTAAATATGAAATAAGACCATCTAATTGAAGGAAGAGAATAATGAATTTATTTTCTTATTTAACTTTTGCTAGGGAGTGAATTTTCACTCATAATCATGTTGTATTTTACCATTATACAACATTAATAACATCAATTTATATTTAAATTATAATGTTCTTAATTTCCTGTTATATATTTCTTTTTTTCTTAAACAATATGATAAAAAAATAGCACAAAGGAAACTGTCAAGTGCATTTCATAGGCAAAGGTTTAAGTTCCCTTCACAAATTCCTTCTAATAGCAATCATATCATTAATAAAATATTTTACTTGTTCAATTTCTTATAGCATTCCTGAAAAAGCAGTTTGGTGTTGGTATAATGTTATTTGAAATTAAATTCTTGAAGGACTTGATGTTTGTAAAAATATTAATCTTTGAATTAAGAAACTATATTAACTTTTATTGTATATTGATAGGGTTATACATATTCTCCATAATGCAAAATATATTGTTATTATAAAGAACAAAATGATTATACGACTAGCCTTATTATTATTGAGATTTATTTTGGACAAAATATATCTCGCTCAAGGGCATTTTTGCCCTATGATCAATTGGAAAGTGCAAAATCTATTAATATTATTCATTTTGATCTTTTTTGAATGAACACATCCATAATACTAATGACAAAGATAGATCGATGGATGCCCTAAACGAGAGTAACATTAATGCATATATCATACAATCAAATTCATTGTATCAATATAACCTTTAGGATCGTGTAGTGATAAATTGATGAATTAAATCATTGAATTTATATCCCAAGCATCTCATCAATAGAATCCATTATATTTCAATGAAAAGATTATGACCATCAAATGACTCCAAGACTTGCTAGAAGGATCTTCTCTCAATACATTATCTAAAGTCATTGTCTAATTGAGCATGTATGAATTGTGAAGGCATATATTTAAAGTTTTTTGTAGTTAATAATGAATATCATTCAGTCCATATACAAAACCATGACAATAAACATTTTCCTTATTACTCTACCCAATAATGATGTACAATGTAATTTCTGACAACATCTGGATCATAAAATCTCTCGTAATTCCAACACAATTTTTGGGGTCCGGTGGCTAACTAAAGTGCAAATGCATTAATTCCTGCTGAGATTACTTAACACCCCTAATCAGGCCTTAATGACCACCTAAACCTTTGAATATACTGTACTGTATCACACATATAGCAGGGGCTGCTGGAAAAAGCATGCATTCATGGTCTTCGTACCTCATTCCAAGCTCAATAGCCGAGGTCCAGTTATTTTCTCCTAATAATCTACTAATTATTATGCTGTAATAATTATCATTAACATATTAAAAATGATATTAGTGGAAATGTGCAGGTTTAATGTGCTTTACACGTTCTCCCATGTGATCAGCATCCGGCTTCTTGGAGCTGTAATCATTGCCTTTGAATGTAAGCAGTGGATAGAGGAGAGAAGTCTAGAGAGAATGACTCTGATATTTCTCTCTCCTTGTCTCCCTCTTTTATCATTTTTATATTATGATGTGATCACTGATATATTCATTCAAAAAATATTCCCTCTCCTTGGGGAATGCTAATTATATTTTAATTTTATTTTTGGAAGGGAATGTTTTGAGATTATTTTATGGAATCACTGTTTATTAGTAGATTGTATAATGTGATATGATAGAGTTCTTCATCCTAGATTCCTTTTTCTAATCAATATGTCACTCATTTAAATATAATTATAAATCTTATCCCCTAAAATCTCATGTATAAACTTATGTCATGATAAAATTAAAATTTAAAAAAATTAAAAAAAAAGTTATGCCAATTCCTAACATGCCTTTAGTTAATAATCAGCATGAGTAAAAGCATCCAACTCCCACATAAAAAAAACTATGTAAAGATACAGTGCTGCAGATTACATAAAAAGAATCATAACCATAACCACCAAACGCTCTAATCAACAACCAATCAGCCCATATGATTGTAAACATATAAAAGAACTGCATTTACTTAACAAAATATAAAAAAGTTTGAATCTTTATCATTTCTATTAATAAAAGAAAAAAAATTTGCAATCTTTTAATAATTAGATGAATGAGAGGGAGAACAGACGTAGAAGCAAATGAAAGAATTAGCTTGGCCATGTGGAAAGCAGAGAGGAAAAACTCCCAAAACAACTTTTCACACATGAAATCCTCTTTTGCTGATAAGACAAAGCGCTTAGAAGTTTTGAACAATACATAGACATAGCTCTCTCTTTCTCTTTCTCTCCCTCTTCATCCAACATTAATTTCCTCTATATAAAACCCACTCCCATTCCACTGCTTTCCCTCACTACACTCCAAGCATAACACTGAAGCAGAGCTTTCCCCTGCAATTTCGATCTTCGATTCCTCTCCACTCTTCTTCCTCCTTTCGTCTTACAACATCACAAAAAAATGATTCAAGAACTCTTATCTGCTGTTGTGGAAGAAAGGAAGCTCTCATTCCCAGCCGAAGGTCGTCTTCTACCAAATGAAGCTCCCTCTCCCTTCCTCTACTCTACTTCAATGTCCACCACATTGTCCCCTTCTTCCTCTGCTTCCACCATACAACTCTCATCCTCGCCATCTCCATCGACCGCCTCCGAGCCTCCTCAGCAAAAGCTAAGGTGTCCGCGGNTTAAAAATTAATTGACTACAAGGCTACAAAGAATTAGATTCAATTTAAAGTACTAATTAAGAAAATGGAATAAAAATTATTTAATTAGATTCAAATGATGTTTTAATATAAATAATAATTTAAATCATGTCTCAACCCGTAACATCTTATGACTACGTGATTAGAGTTGTCAAAACAACTCTTTGATCGTGAATGACTCGTTTTCGGCTTGCTAAGCAAACAATCCGAACACGAACACACTTTTTTAGCTCAAGCTCGCCCATGTTCGGCTCATTTACACCCCTAGGGAGATGTTTAGGGCTGTATTCTTGTATTATTTAAACTTGGGGTGTTAAAAGTAAGTAAAATAAAAGATATTGGATATAATATGAAAACATTAACATTAATTGCTTGATAAAACTTTGTTTTTTTTATTTGGGTTAAATTGGGCGCAATTTCCGAAATGAAAAAAAAGAAGAAGAGCAAAGGCATAGGAGAGGGAGAGGAGATGGGAAGGGAAGAATCCGGCTTCGCAGTTGGGCGTCAGTCAGAAACAGAAACAGTGGACTGAGAAAGCCATAAATTTNTCAGCAGAAGGTCGTCTTCTACCAAATGAAGCTCCCTCTCCCTTCCTCTATTCTACTTCAATGTCCACCACATTATCCCCTTCTTCCTCTGCTTCCACCATACAACTCTCATCTTCGTCATCACCATCGACCGCCTCCGAGCCTCCTCAGCAAAAGCTAAGGTGCCCGCGGTGCGACTCATCGAACACCAAATTTTGCTACTATAACAACTACAACCTCACCCAGCCACGCCACTTCTGCAAGACTTGCCGCCGTTATTGGACCAAAGGTGGAGCCCTCCGCAACGTCCCGATTGGTGGCGGGTGCCGCAAGGCAAAACCAGCACCAATTGTAGCCGGCGGTGGTAAGTCTAGTAATGGGACCAAGACCAACAAATCAATTTCTTCGCTTGATGCTATTGCTCGAGCCGGTTTTGGTTTTGAACCCGAGCTCTTCTCTCCAAGTCCACTTCTATGGAGCGGGCCGGCAGCACCTCCGCCGCCNGTGTCCGCGGTGCGACTCATCGAACACCAAGTTTTGCTACTATAACAACTACAACCTCACCCAGCCACGCCACTTCTGCAAAACTTGCCGCCGTTATTGGACCAAAGGTGGAGCCCTCCGCAACGTCCCAATTGGTGGCGGGTGCCGTAAGGCAAAGCCGGCACCAATTGTAGCCAGCGGCGGTAAGTCTAGTAATGGGACCAAGACCAACAAATCAATTTCTTCGCTTGATGCCATTGCCCGAGCCGGTTTCGGTTTCGAACCCGAGCTCTTCTCTCCAAGTCCACTTCTATGGAGCGGGACGGCACCTCCGCCGCCAGCCCCCCACACTTCCCACCTTCTCGCTCTTCTACGTGCCGGCGGAGCGGCTGGCTTTCGAGGCCTTGAACCAAATCCTCCTCTTAGCGGGCTTAATTCTGTTAGAATCAAAGAGGAAGCTGGAATTATGGAGCCATGGAGTCAGTTTTCAAGCACAGTTGGGATGGGATCTCTGTGGAAAAACGAAGGGCAGCTGCCATATGTACAGCTTCAGGAGAACAATTTGTCGTCATCGTTCGGAGATGTGGCGGCGGCCGGGATTCAGGAGGTTTACCAAAGGCTGAAGCAGCAGGCTTACTGCAATGATCAGTTGAGCATTGCTATGAGCAATGGTTGGTCATCAGCTCCTGCAGCAATGGGTACAAGTATTGGTGGTGGAGGGGGAAGTTCTAATGCAGCTGTGGATGGAGTTGAGGTTGCCATGGGAGGTGAGTTTGGGTATTGGAATCCGGCCTTGTCATCTTGGTCTGATATGTCCAGTACAAGTTAATCTGAATCATTGATGATTCAAATTATGGTTAAATTAAGATTTTGTGGGTCTTTTTTTTTTGCTTTGGTTTGCGTTAGTGTTGGAGTAAATTATGATTAGTTGTTTGTTGCTTTGTAGTTTGATATTCTTCTTCTTACTTTTCTTTTTTTTTTCTTTTTTTCTTTTTTAATTTCAAGTGGTTTGTATGCTATTAAAGAGAATGTATGAAGGTGGTTAATGGATAGTAGTCAAGACATTAATATGTTTGANATCTTTTTTTTTTCTTTTTTTTTTTAATTTCAACTGGTTTGTATGCTATTAAAGAGAATGTATGAAGGTGGTTAATGGATAGTAGTCAAGACATTAATATGTTTGATGAATCCAAATGAGTCTTTTATTTTTGTTTCATTGATTTTATATTATATATATATATATATATATATATTTGTGAATAAAATTATTAACATGTATAAAAAAAATAATGATAAAAAGAATAGGCTAGCATATAGGTTGCTATGAACATGCCAAAAAAGGAAAAACAAATAAAATGAACACATACAATATTGTATGAGAAAGATTTAGAAAAAAATGGATTTGACATAGTATAGAATTAAGGAATGCATGACAAGAACAAAGAAGAGTTAAGGATTCATATATTTTTAGAATAAGGCTAAATCAAGTTGATATATATATTCATATTGGTTACTTGGCGTGTGATAAACTCGCATGGAATGTGTTTGGTTTAGAGAAGGGAAAAAGGTAACAATGAATTAGTGCCTTCTCTTCTTCTTATATATTGATGTACATAATGGCCTGTAAACACATGACTTAATCATATAAAAAATAAGACATAATTGCAGCATTAAATTCATGCTTATAATATATGCCACGCTTCTGTGCAGCACTGTTATGGTGCATGTAAGAGAGAGAGAGAGTGATAGAGAGAGAAAGTGTTAGCAGGAGAAGGGAAAAAGATGAAAGGAAATGAGAGGAGGACTAAATGAAACAACTAGCCGTCTAATACCAACAGGGGTCAGCAGCTTGAAAATGAATAGAAATCTGCTTTAGTGAGAACAAGGAAAGCTCGTGGGAGCTAGAATGGAAACCCAGCTCACAGTGAGGAGGATGTGGTGCTGGAACTGCTATTCCAGCCCAAGGTAATTCAGGAATAAAAACGTGGGAGTTGGCATAGGAAATCTAGTTCTTG
>JXCR01020001.1:56365-69090 GCA_002079205.1 Phalaenopsis hybrid cultivar
ATAGCTATGGTTTTCATATTATCTGATTCTTTGCACACTACATATTTGCTTCGGAGTTCCTCGAGCATCATCGACATCCCCATTAATCTTAATTTCAGCACCTCATTCTCCATCAACTGATTCTCAAGCTGCTGAGCAACAATGGCTTTATTTTCTTCAACAAGGATCAATTTCTCAGTCAAGGTAGACACATGAGATTCAAGTTTNCGGCTAGACATTTATAGGATTTGATTTTTTTTATCAAATTGAAATAGATTAAATATTGGACAAATTTAATATGTTATATTTCTCTCCTGTAAACAATTTTTTCACTTAGGGATGTTGAATTTTCATCCTTATCATAAATACAATCAATTATTTTATTCTTAGGAGCTAATTTGGGCAATATAAATGTCATTTCTGGCAATTTTCAAAATTATGAATGTGTCAATATGACTTGTTTTGCGAGAGTGAGTTTTTGATAAATTTTATTTATGCAATGCATTTGAACTGCACTTACACAATGTCGTATGCATTGACCATTGTTTTTCGTCATGGACATCCTTTCTCAATAATTTTGATGCTTCTATTTTATAAAATGAGTGATTTTTGAATAATTTTTAATACAATAAAGACATTTTGATCTAGGCCTTTGTTGATGTTGATATTTTACATTGTATCAAACATGGAGTATAGAAGGATTTCAAAATGCTCTTGGGAGGAGAAAAACATTTGGGTTATGCTGATGCATAAACACGAAACCGACTAGATTATATTTCATAGCAATACATTATGTAACAATATTTATTTTCCTTCCACACGTGTATACTTTCCAGTTTTTGCAAATGTTTGACTGTTTTCAAAACTAGTTGGATCTTAGTTTTAATATGAAATGATCCCAATATAGTTCTGAAGGTGAGAAACGTGTCAAAGCTATATTTGGGTTGGACACGGGCACAAAAGACACATTAGAAGTATCCATACTTCATAGTTTGGATATATGCAAAGAAAAATGTAAAATATATCAATTAGACAAGTAGATAAATTACTTTTAAAGAATTTAATTTTAAGAAAAAAAGTGACTTAAGGTAAATGAATAAAATTTCAAAATGATTTGTGAAGAATAAGTTTAACACCTCCATGAAAAATAAATATAAATAAATAAATAAATAAAGATTTAAAAGTGCACACCAAATAATTGGGATAAAGCATATAATGATTTAAGGTAAATGAATAAAATTTCAAAATGATTTGTGAAGAATAAGTTTTAACACTTCCACGAAAAATAAATATAAATAAATAAATAAATAAAGATTTAAAAGTGCACACCAAATAATTGTGATAAAGCATATAATGATAATAAAACCCAACATGATTGGTGGGTATAAAAAATCTGAAAAATTAAATATTACCCATGAAAAAGAAATTCAAGTATATGCCAAAACAAACTCTATATATTTAATTTAGGATTAATTGCATGCAAATAAAAAATCACGAAATTCAAGTATTTTCTTATTTCAGTTGGTTTACATTAGGAATCGGCTTTAAGCTTACATCTTTTTGTTTTAGTTATGGATATTTACAGAAGAATGTGCCCTCGTGTATGCTTTTTGCTAATGATATCCTTCTAGTAGATAAAACTAGGGAGAGAATTTAAAGAAAAAGAAGCTTGTCAACTTCAGAATCTAAAGGCTTTCCTTTGAGTAGATCTAAAACTGAATGCATGGAATATAATTTTAGTAATAGTAGATTTGGCAGGGGGATTGTAACAATTGACGAGTAAGTCAATAAAATGTGTGAATGTTTTAGCTATCTCAGGTCTATTGTTCAAAGTAATGGTGATATAGATGGGGATATAGTGATGATATATAGATGGTGATGTTATTAATAGAATTCAAGTTTGATGGTTGAAGTGGAAGAATATATTTGGTATATTGTGTGATAGCAAAATACCGCTTAGAAGTAAAGAAAAAAATTATAAGAAGATGGTAAGATCCGCAACGCTTTATGGCACAAAATGTTGACTTGTAAAAGACAAGCATAAAGTGTTGCCTAGATGAGAATTAAAGAAAAATAATAATAAGATGATGGTAAGATCCGCAACGCTTTATGGCGCAAAATGTTGACTTGTAAAAGAGAAGCATAAAGTGTTGCCTAGATGAGAATGCTTTAGCTGGATGAGTGGTTTTACATTGACAAAATGTGAAACAAATATATACGTGAAAGGGTTGGAGTAGCTTTAGTGAAAAACAAGATTAGAGAGAGTCGCATTAGATGGTTTGGTCAAATTAAATATTGATCATATGATGACTCTATTAGGAGGGTTGATGTTTCAAATGACTTATGCTAAGAAAGATTGAGATAGATCCAAAAAATCTTCGGCATGTTGCATAAAAAATTATCTTAATGTATTAGAATAAATGAAAATATAATACTCAATAGGACAAGAAAAAAGATTCATGTTGTGGACTCCACTAAGTGGGACAAAGGCTTGTTGCTGTTGTTCTTGGTAATTACATGCATATTTAATAAATGCAAACTAGCTTCACTAATCTTAAATCTAAAATTCTATAACAAACTTAAAGATAAATAACTTCTATATGCTATTTCCAATAATTTAAAAGTCATTAAGAAAAGAATAAAAAAAATATTGATTATATCTAAAAACAATAAATGTAATAGAAATTAAAATTTCAAAGCTTTACTTTATTATCTTTTACAATTTAGGGATCTTTCATCTTTTCATTATGCACAAGATTATGTTAAGCCTAACAAACAAAATTACAAACCTCTAATTCTTTTTCTGTTGCCTCCTTTTGGAGAAGTTGAATACTATTTCGAGCATTCTCTAGTTCAGATAGGTTCTCCTTAAGTTGCCTGCAAGGAAATAAAAATTCATCATCAGAGAAAACTTTTAATACAAGAAGTTAAGACGAAAAAGCCTATGAATCTAACCAAAAGATGGCATAATATGCACTTTCACTTACATTATGCACATTCTTAGAAGTTTTAATTAGTATAAATATGTTTTCTTTTGCTATTTTCATAGGGACTATTTCGTGATTTAGGATCCTAGAGGTTAGAAGGTATACAATTCTATTTATACCAAAACCTTAAGAGAGTGAGGGAAGTAATTTGGGATCGAGTTCTATTTCTAATTGCTTAAAATTGGTAAGGAATTTCCAATTTTTATATTGGTTTTTCCAAGTTTTGGCGAGGAGAGAAGGGGAAGCTGTGGTGAAATTGACTCAAGTTATGTTTGTGGCAACTACAATTGTTTGAATAAGCCAGTTGTGAAGTTGCAGTTGTTGTTACAATTTTTTTTTTTTTTTTTGACAAAAGTCAGACCACAACTTTCTAGAAGCCACCACAGGTAGCTAGCCATGGTGGGACCAACACAGATTTCAACTGCAACCTTTCAAAAATGCAGGCATTGCACCACGACCCCAAACACACCCTCAAACTCTTTGTTAACAACAAAAACATGGGTTCCTGGATTCCCTAAAACTTCTATCCAGGTCACTATTATCCATTCACAATCAAATGATTATTTCTAGATTTATTGAACAGGTAACTCCTCTTGTCTAATGAAATTTTTTGTCCATGAGTTGGAGAAATTTTACGATCCATAATTGATGAAGGTGATTCCAGGACATGGACATTGATATCAAGAGGCAAGGAGTCACTACAATGAACATAAAAGCCATTAAGTCAAACGTCGAATCCAAGAAGGCATTCACATCATCAGATCCTCTAGTTTTTTATTGTTGGTTCATTTCTGCTTTTCTTTCTTATTTCTTGGATGAGTGGCTACCTAGGGATATTCATTTAAAACTGTCAATAGGTTGGAGGAATGTTTCAAGCCAAATGTGTGTGAGTCCTGCTAGATTCTCATGAGTTTACCACCAGTGGCTTTACACTGACAAAATTCGAAGCTAATATATCCGTGAAAAGGTTGGAGTAGCTTTACTGAAAAGCAAGATTAGAGAGAGTCACCTTAGATGGTTTGGTAACATTAAACATTCATCATATGATGGCTCTATTAGGAGAGTTGATGTTTTTTAAATGAATGTTAAGAAAGATTGAGATATATCCCAAAAGACTTGGGCATGTTGCATAAAAATTATCTTAATGTATTAGAATTAAATGAAAATACAATACTCAATAGGACAAAATGAAGAAAAATGATTCATGTAGTGAACTCCACGCAGTGGGACAGGACAATCCAATTTTAAGGCAAGCTTAGTATGGCTATTTTAGAACAGATTTTAGCTTGATTGGAAGCTTGTTTCTTGTTTATCTTTTTGATTTAAAAATTATTTCGGTGCTTACTGCAATCTATAATAGAATTTTTCCTTGTTTAGTCGTCCTCTTAGGTTTCCTATTCTTGTAATCTTGAAAGTAAATTGCTAAGTTTTAAACCAAACCTTTTTGCCTCTTCTTCCTTTTCCAGCTCATTGCGTTGTATTCTTTGCCTTTCTGCTTCTCCTTTCACAATTTTTACCTGAAGTAACCATGAAAAACTCAAATGGAAATGCAATTTTACATAGCACAACAATTAATTTAAAGAAGAGAACAGTAATGTAATACCTGTTCTTGCAATGCATTAACTGTGCATTCAAGCTCTTCAATNTATCAATGTCATAAATAAAAGAAATAACAAAAAAAGTAAAAGGAGTGATCCAGTTTTATTCGCTTGTTTATTAAGGAAAGGGGAATTAGCTTACCTGATTATCAGCATACTCATGCATACAAGATTTCATTGTACTCATTTGCATTTGAAATTCTCGAGGCTTCATCTTTGCTTCTACAAGACCATAAGAAGAATCTGGAGTAGTGATCTTTCCCTCCTCGTTCTTCAAACTGGTATCTAAACAACCGTCTTTCCAGTGTTCTAGAGAATTGGCCTGTTGATAATTGTGCTCTACCTGTGCTCTTTGATCTTGACATCCTTTGCCTTCAATGGAGAGTAAAGAAGTATGTCCTTGTATGATGTCATCTTTTTGCAGAATAGCACTTTCAGATTCTCTAAGCTGCAAGTTGGCCTCATCCAATGCTTGAAGATGAATCTTATTTATCTCATATAATTTCATCACAATAATGAAAAAAATTGCAGCACATATCTCAGCTTTCCTAACTTTTCTTACAGTGTCCTCAACTTTTTCTTCTAATTCAGATATGATAGATGTTTTCTCGGCCAATAGTGAAGTTAAATGGAGAATTCTGCTTTCTCTGTCAGAGTTTTCTTGCTGTTGTGCTTCAGTAATAGCCAGTATTGCTCCTCTCAAGGTCATCAATTTTGACTCCATATCATGCCTTACATAACAAGCATCTTCCAAATTCTTCTGTAGTTCTTCAATTAAATAATCTCTTTTAGAGATTCCCATAATGATTTTTCCAAATTGCTCCGTGATCCAACTTTTCTGAGAGCAAATATCAGAAATAGAAACTACCTCATGAGTGGCATTATCGAGTTGTGTCTTTCCGTTCTCAAGAAGATCTGAAATTTCAATGGCTAGTTGCTCCCAATGTTCCATGATTGAACTCGCATTTTGTTCTTTCTCTTCAGTTAATTTGGCAAGCCTTATATTTTCTAGAGTTAACAAATAGAGTTTATCATCTTGCTCCTTTTTCTCCTTTTCAAGATCCATTAAGCGTTGTTTGGCCACCAGTTCATTTTTGTTGCATTCATCAACTATTTGATTAACTGTGGTGAGCTCCTCTTGCAGGCAGACAATAACTTCAGCAGTTTCAGCTTCAACTTGCCTACGAACTTCATCCATTTCTCTTTCACTGGATGAGTGAGATGCCTGGTCACTTTGACACCTCATGTTCAGGTTCCAAGCTTTTTCTAGAGAAGCTTGCACTCTTTTCAGTTTATCCTGAAAAGGAGAAGAACACTCACTTTCAAAGTAATCTTCTCTCAATACTTCATGAGCAATAATAGATTTTCTGTTTCCAACATCAATGCGCAAAGCAAGCTGTTTCTTCATTGTGGAGATCTGTTGCTCCTGTATCTTCACAGTATCCGCAAGTCGAATGTTATTCTCTCTCAGTTCCTCAAGTTCATTAATTGAAAGCATTTGTTGGGATTCAAGGGCTTCAATGACAGATCTTGTGTCCTTCAATTTGTTTGTTGTTGCATCATATCTCTTATTTATCTGCAGGAGCTTATCATTTGTTATGCTTAGCTCAGTTTCTGAAAGAAATGCTCTTTTTTCTGCCTCAACGCGAGATGATTTCTCTACTACAATAATTGTCTTTAGTATGTCTAGCTCTTGTTCCAGATTCGAAACTTCTTCAACATGCCTTGGGCTACATGAACAAGGCACTTTTTTGGGAGAAGCCAAACAAAGATCCTGAAAGGAGAAAGAGAATTTAAGTTAACATCAACAAAAGGTGAATAATATTCCACCCAACTTTTTGCCAAACAAAATTTTTGGTGCCGCCCAAAAGATCACCCTCCACCATTAAGGAAAAGCAATCCTTATTCCACCAATTTGGTACACTACATCTACTTCTAAAGCTACAAATAACTTTGCTGAATCTTCGGAGTTCAATTTAAAAGCAATCAATAGGTGTTTTGCAAAACATAAAGGGTTTGTCCGGGGTTGGCAGCAATTTTTTATAAAAAAGTTTATAAAGTTGGGGTGGAGAAAGAAACTTCTTAGAAAGTAGCTTCCCGAAAGAAAATTCTATAGAAACAACAAGAAATCAATTCCTTAAACAAAGTTGTGGCGGCGATCAGAAACAGAAAGCAGGTAGAAAGCTATCCCAAATAGACTACAAGTCTACATATAGACAAGATGAAAAAATCTAGTGATTTCAATTTATCATAATGTCCCTAAAGAGTAAGAGAAGGCCCAATGTTTAAAGGCTTAGGCAATGTTGATTCCGTGAGACTTGATCTTTGTTAGTAATTAATTAATGAAGTTGATTCAGTGAGACTTGATCTCTTTTAGCTATTAATTCATGTGGTGGAGATCAAAGCACCATCCATACTCAAAGTAATTGAACAAGCATGATGTCAAAAGTAAGATGAGGAGCAAAAATCCATTAAAACAAGGAAAGAAATCGGAGAGGAGAAGCCATCGAGAATGATGGGCCCAACTTAAGTGAGTATAGAAAAATTCAAATATCATGAGTTGTTGTTGAAAGAGAGTGAGAAGATGAAGCCAAAAGTGCACGGGAATCAGTGCAAGTGAGGGTGCACGGAGAATCACAGCCAAGCATCAAAGTTGATACAAGCAAACCCAAAGATCCAACATGCACTCGAAAGCACAAGGCACATGGAAGGAAGGTAGAATAGGAAAACACAAGAGGACAATTGAATTTAAGTGTCTATACAAGATATATTCTATTTTTGATAAAACTAAAACACTAAATTGAACTCAATCATTAATTGATAGGCAATCAAGGGAAAACAAAATCTAAAGCAAAAAAAGACGAACCTGAGCATTGATGTCAGACTTTAGTTTCCCATCAAGGAATTGTGCAAGCTGAACATAAAAGTAAATAAAATCAATATCTTGTGTTAATTTAAGGAAAGGTTTCATAGCAACAAAGTAACCAAGGTCACATAATCTAAACCAGTTGCATTCACCTGATTTCGCAACTCAGATAATTCAGTTAATAAAAGGCCTCTTTCTCCTTCGTCATAGAAATCCTGAAACCTATAAAAATTTATTTATTAAGAGAGTCGATCAGCTCAAAAGGATTACATCCTTAGCAAGGACTACAAGGCTTACTTCCTCAGTTCTTCTAAGAGCCTTATATTTTCTGAGGCAAAACGAGTTACTTCAGGATTTCTATCAATCTTTGTTCGAAGCAATTTTATTTCTTCAGATAAAGCATTATTCTCCTCACGTAGATAGGATTCTGATGGAATCAGTCCATTCAAAAGTGCTTCCATTCTATAAATTTTATCTTCTCGAAATTTGATCATCATTTTCGAGCATTGAGAGTCTTCTTCTCTTTGACGAACCTGCCAACAAAATTGGAGAGACAAACTTTTAACACCCAAACTAGTTCTGCATTAAAACATCAACATGCTAATGGTTGATCCTTATCAATTTAAAAAAGATCACCAGGCGGTTGAGCTGCTCAATTTCTGCTTCAAGTTGCCTAATGGCAATGGCGGCCATTTTTTCTCTTCGAAATGCACCAGCTAACAATGCTTCAAATGATTTCAACTGCCAAAGCAAAAAAGAGTATATTTTCATATAAAACAGATGGAGGAAAATAAGAACCTAACTCTACACACACAATATTATCAACTACAGCCAAATTTATTGAAGAAAAATAACACCATGAGTTGTGTTAGAAAAGGATGCTAGCATATAAAATGATATTTTTCATACCATATAGGTCATCTGAAATAACAAATTTTATGTGCAAACGCTATATGAACATATGTTAATTCTTTGTAATACGAGAATATGTGTCTATACACCAACAAAATTAGAGGAAAATGAAATGTTAAAAAATAAATATAAAAAATAAGAATATCATTAATAATAAACTATGAAGCACAAACATTTAAAAAACTTTTTGTATGTGTATTAGAGTCTGTTTGGGGCTACTGCAACTTATTAATAAATTGTTGCGCAACAGCTGTGGCAGGAAGTTGTTGCAGATAAGCTCGTTTTCTTGTTTCTTTTTTACAGTTTGAAATCTACTGTGTTCCATCTATTTATGGACAAATGATCATTCTACTCCTGTATTGTAATATTGTTTGCAACATAAATGTTCATACTAGTGCATTCCATGCTTGAAAGCAAATATTTTAAAAAGTTTTTTGTATGTATATTAGGGTCTATTTATGACTTTATAATTTAGATCTTGTAGTAATTTGTCTGCTCATCTTTGACATGGTAATAGAATTAAATAACACAAATTCAAACCCAATTGTTCCTCTTTCTTTCCCCATAAAGTATTTCCAGCAGAAAGATGTTTTGGGATCACCACTGCAAAGCAAAATGACTTGCATGTGAGATGATTTATTAGGAGATAAAAATCATACTGGGAACATTCCACAAACTCGAGCCCTATTGGCATGTTAACAAATGCTAATAATAATATCATTCAAGCTGATTTTTCAAGATTTTTGACATTTTCATAACCAAACCTCAAACAACTGCAAATAGTTGGCAGCGTTCATATATTATTTCTTTAACATGCACATAAGAAGACAAAGGCACTTCTTCAACAAAAATAAACCAAAATTGAGTAGCAAGTCCGAAGAATTGTGCAACATACCTGCTTATTTAAAACTCTAACATCCTGTAATTCTTCACTGTCGGAGATCTGGTTAAACTCGGATAAAATTCCAGTCAATTTTTGAGGAGAATAAGCATCATAAGCAGCATTTTCAAGAGTTGTCGTACGAAAAGATAATGATCTTGAGATGTTTTGCTGCTTGAGCATGGACAGCTCCTCCTGACACAATTAATTTTAAACTTTTGTTTATTAATAAGAAAAAAAATACTTCCAATTGTGAAAATAATAAATTTGTTATGTCTCTACATAAACCTTTAACAAATGTATTTGATGTTGTAAGGCGAAGACATCACCCGAAGCATTTTCATTCACAACAGCCTAAATTTGCAGCGATAAAGCATCAAAT
Source organism: Phalaenopsis hybrid cultivar (assembly GCA_002079205.1). NCBI lineage: Eukaryota > Viridiplantae > Streptophyta > Magnoliopsida > Asparagales > Orchidaceae > Phalaenopsis > Phalaenopsis hybrid cultivar. Next base: position 65,970 of record JXCR01020001.1, read on the forward strand.
ATGAACCAAGAAATTTTATTCTAATAAAATATTGGTCTAAAAAATATTAGGCACCAATTAGAATCACTACATTGTTCTGAATAACTTTTGCACGCTGGGCAAATTTAAGAGTGCTCAATGTTTCATTTGCTGAGCTGCAAGGTAACAATGATAAATGTAAATTGCATAGACAAGCATGCAGTGGACAATATAGATACAATTATAAAAAAAAATACACTGCATACCATATAGAAGGACTGACATTTGCAATGATCATTGTTTTTGAATTTCCACCAAGAGAATCCTACATTACACACATTAGTGAAAAAAAACAATGAATAAAACAGAAAAATTGCATGGAATTAGTTCACAGTCAACTCAGAACTAATTCTGACTTGAAGAAGAAATGTCAGTCTCGAATCTCTGTAAGGAACATGTCTTTGCCTTCCATTTGCTAAATCAGCTAAAACCATTATTACATGCCTGCAAATCCAATAAATTCTCATACAATCCTAATTATTAAAAATAAATAAAGTTCTATGTACAAAATAAAAGAAAAATAAATGCATCCTACATATTGCATACCCAAGTGTTGATAAGGATTTATTAATGTTTGAAGCCTCCTTTAAGCGATCTCCTTCAGCACCAGATGTTTTTTGCCTGTTTAGCAGACATAAAATTAATCAAAACATAGTTACTTGATGACTCTTTATAAATCAAGAGAAAAACATATCGAGAAAGTACCTTTCAGATCCTGCAAGATCTACGAGGTTCAACCTTGCAAAACGCAATGTACTTGTTGAATCTTTTTGCCACCTGCTCTCAATGGTGCAAGTGAATACACTATGAGAACGACTGCTTTCACGGTTCATCATTGTTGCTGCTACTTTCCTATTTGCAGCACCCTGAGACATGGTTGGCTTGCATTTTACTGAATTTTTTACAATGAGATTTGAACAAGAATTAAATAAATACCTGAATAAGAAGTTGCAAAGTGTCGTAAACATTTTCAACTTCAAATTCAGAAAGGTTTTCAACATGAACTCCCTTCCGCGGATCTTCTCGAATCTGTCAATCACAATGTGATGCCGCAGAATGATCAACAAAAAGAGAAGGAAAAAAAAATTTAAAGATGGAAAAAAAAATTAAGGTAGACATTTCAATGTTGGAAAAAAAAATTAAGGTAGACATTTCAATGTTGGAAAAAAAAATTAAACGAAATACAATTAAGAACCAAAAAGAAAAAAATTAAATGAAATACAATCAGGAAACAGAAACTGAAAATATGTCATAACCTACAAGCAAGTTAGTGGAGGTTGGGTTGAGAAGATCAAAAATTTGTTCATTATAAATCTCCAAAAATGAACACTTGCAAGTGTATTTTAGTTTTTCATCCCGCCTGCTCTCTTCCTCCTATAAATTAAGGATAAGAACGTAAGCTCGAAAATATATATTGATAAAATGATAGTGATATTTAGGCATTTCACCGCTTTAATCCGTGCAAACAAGAATTCAAAAATTCTTGGTGTCATTCCTCGGTTTGTACTCGGTCTGATTTCCAGATCATTAATCTCTCCAAGCATTGTATGTGTCTTCCCACTTCCAGTCTATAGCCACAATTATAACATCAAAATCAAGCAGATTGATACTCAAGCACACAAATAAAATATAAAAAATAACATATTATGAGTTTTTAAATTGGCTCTAACACCTCTACTTAATCTTTTACATTTATAACACCCAAATCTATCATATCACATAAAAAATACCACTATTTTGACTTTTAAAAACTGAAACAAACCTTTTATGCATAGGTAATGTGGCATATATGTAAAAATTGAAGTTTGGGTGTTAGATATGTAAGAACATTGGAATTCCAATATTTTATCTGCTTCAATTGAAAATTTAATACTAAAGATTATGAATAATACCTGTCCATAAGCAAACACACAGCTGTTATATCCAGACATGCAATTTTCAACCATTGGAAGTCCAACCACTCGAAATAGCATTTCCTGTATTCCACAAATGTTTTATACCAAAAATGGAGAATATAGTGGCCACAATTACACAACAAAAGAAAAAAAAAATAGTAGAAAACCTGATTGACAGTTTCACAAGCTATATAATCAAACATGAATCGAGTCTCTGATTGTCCAATCCATGTGATGCTTTGTGCACTTTCCTGCTTTATGCATCTACTGTAACCTTGTTGACTTCTCTCTATGATGTTGATAGGACGAACCCGAATCACTACCTACGTAGATAAAGTACTTTGGTTCAGTATTATCAACAAACCAATCCCAACCTTCTAAACATAATGGACTCAAATTAAAGTTTTGAGATTTGTATTCTATGAACTCCATTTTGCAATGAATAACTAGTTTTGTATTGTATCCAGTTTGTAACCACCTTGTGTAGAAAATGCATTTAGTCTTTCAAGCAATGGAGAACAGAAAATAATTTTGATCAAATTCCAAGGAACTGTAATGCAAAAAAAGAACTAATTAAGTTCAAATGACAATTTTCAATAATTCGTGTATCCTAATTCCTACTATTGTTTTAGTTTCCGTACAGCTTAATAAGCTAGAATCCTTTCCTACAACAAAATATTCAAAAAATATTTAAAAAAAAGTGGTTAATGAAATGAGGCCAGAAAAGCAATTTGTACCTGTACATTGTGATCCATCCAGAAGGAGGGATCCTCCTTGAGCTCAAAATGTGGCACTTCAACTGATGCATAAACTGGTGGAGGTGCAGATGACAATGGTATCCCTTTAGATGATACCAAAAAATTCATAGCCTTGACAGTTCTACAACACTGTGGAGCACGAGAGTTGCTAATCCCANCCTCTACTTAATCTTTTACATTTATAACACCCAAATCTATCATATCACATAAAAAATACCACTATTTTGACTTTTAAAAACTGAAACAAACCTTTTATGCATAGGTAATGTGGCATATATGTAAAAATTGAAGTTTGGGTGTTAGATATGTAAGAACATTGGAATTCCAATATTTTATCTGCTTCAATTGAAAATTTAATACTAAAGATTATGAATAATACCTGTCCATAAGCAAACACACAGCTGTTATATCCAGACATGCAATTTTCAACCATTGGAAGTCCAACCACTC
>JXCR01020001.1:69441-99063 GCA_002079205.1 Phalaenopsis hybrid cultivar
ACACTGTGGAGCACGAGAGTTGCTAACCCCATTGATCATGGGCTTAGAAACGCTCTTGGTGGGCGTGCTTTGCGTCGAGCTTGTACCAGAATGAACCGATGAGGCTCTCCCATCCGTTGGTATAGAGCGAGGAGTAGCAGCACTGTAACCATTCCCCAAGTTCAGCGCATGGTTTGCCATAATAGGTGGTGGGGGCGGCAACTGGAATTGTCCCTGATGGAGCGAATACTCCCTTCGCTCCGGAGAAGGCAATCCGGCATGTTCGACAATCGGACCCCATCCAAACCTGACCTTGCTCGCCGGCAATTTATTCGGTGTGCGTGACTGGAAGAACTGATTCGACCATTTCGCTTGGCTCTTGGAAGGGGTTTTTTCGCTCTTTCTCCTTAAATGCGTTTCTTGATCCAGTCCGAGCCTAGGGTTTCGCTCGGGTTCTTGAATGGCGCTAAAAGGAAGCCTTGAGGGATCCGCATCCTGCTGAGATGCAGATGAAACGGTCTCCTCTAGTGGAAGATTCTCGTTGTTTGCGTTGGTGCTAGGGTTCTTCCCGGAGTTCCGCTGGAAGAATTTAAACTCCCTTGACATTCTGTTAAGTTTAATCCAGATAAGAGAAAACATGGATAACATGAGGATCAACAAAAAGGAAGTCGTGAAGAAGGGAAAATCGGGCTGAGAAATCAACGGATGATGGAAAGAGATAATAACCTGAAAGATTTAGTGAATAGTAGAATCCGAAGTCGAGAAATCCTGAACTATCTCTGCTTCCCGATCAAAGAGCTGATCAGTTTCCTAGGTTTTCGCCGTTCGGATAGTGAATAATCAAGTGTGAAGGTTTGAAACTACAGGATATGAACGGTGCTGATTTGTCGAATGTTTGAAAGCTGACGGCAGATAATAACGTGGCGCTGCAAAGGTTCGAATTCCATCCCTATGCCGAAGAGGTCCCGTGGCAACAACGGCTAGTCTGGAAAATTTTGAAATTTTGAAATGTCGCAAAGATCCTATTTCGTGGCTGATTTGATTGTAGTTATGCAAATTATATCTTAAATTAATATATTTGCATAAGAGTATGAATGATTACATGCATTAATTATTTTAAATTGAGTGGAGCTCTCCATTTATTGAATACAGTCTTTAGTTCTAATAAAATAATGAACATAAAAAAGTATATGTGCGGCAAGCCTTCTAAAACTCTAACTTTAGTTATGCATGCTTGCACTCTGAAGGTATTTATGTAAGCCAAAATGCAAATCTAGTTATTCAACACTTTACCAAATCATACATATGACCTTCATATTGTACATTTAACTAGGCTAGTAATATAAAATAATATATATTAAATAATGATATGATCTAATGATATAAACCTATATGATTACACTATTTAATGAACAACTAAGCCCTCCCATCATTGTGCGACTATCATAACTTCCAAGTAATTATCGCATGATCCCTATCAGGGACCCAAATCTAATTTTCATTGTTTATGTTAGAAACTTATTTTTTGAACCTTTTATCCACTCATTTCAACAGAAAGGCCACACTGATTATAACATTATTATTTTTTACTTATGACATTTATGATCAATAATTATTTGGTCTTCACTAATGTTAATATCCTATGTTTATAAATCATAGTGTTCAACACACATCTCTGCTTATTAAGAGAATGAGTAAGTCAACACACATCTCTGCTTTTTTTACCATGGGACGTAAGCAATTGCCCCTTATCCCCTGAGTTTTGAACTTCCTTATTGGTTGTCATTTAAAACTTGCTGATAAGTAACCTTTGGTGTCATTCAACTGTTGTGGTATATATATAAAACAGAAGAATGATCCTTGAAGAAGCGAAGAAATAAAACGAGAAAATTCATACTATAAAACATTAACATTATGGAACACATAGATTTATGTGATTCAGGAAATTGCTTACGTCCACAGAGTTACAAATGATTTTACTACTTGAGGAATTAACATCAGTCGATTTACACCAGCGATCGTCTCGACTTACAAGAGAGATTTCTCACTTCCTTGCTCTCTCTCTCTCTCTTCTTCTCTCTCTACACCAAGATACACCGAAGAAGATAAACTCACAAGAGAATAAATCCAATTTCTCTTTTGCCACAAGCCACCAAGAAGAAGCAAAAGGAGAACAATCTTCTTCTTCTTTTTTCTTCTTCTTTCTGCTGCAAGGAACTTCTGCTTGGTCTTCTCTTCCTCTATCCCGAGGAAGCTCGAAAAAGAACACAAAAAAGTCGTGCAGTTGTGTTGACCTCATTTTTGGTTGAGGTCTAGTCTTTTTCTTTCGTAGCCTAAGGTCTAGTCATAGGACTTTCTATTGATTATTCTTAGGGAACTAGAAAAAGGCACCTTCACCATTAGAAATTCTAAACTCTTCTTTACTCAACTTGAAGTTCCACATATTGGTCCTAAATTCTAGCACTTAGTAGGTGGGGTCATTATGGGGGAGCTCAAGGAGAGTTCCTATAGTGCTATTTGACCTTAGGGTTGACATTGGGTGTTGGTCTAGAGCTAAGGCATTCACTTCACTCACAATCACTCACTACCCTAAACCCAAAATTTCTTGACTTTGGTCCCTTGAACCTTTGGGAAACTTATGTAGATGGTCTCCTAAACCTACTAGCCCTAGGCTAGGGTTTAGCTAAGACCAGTACATAGAGGACCCAAATGGAGTTTCCATTAGTCCATGACTTACTTTTGGTGGTTAGTTCCCCAATTTTATCCAAAATACTCAGCTTGGTCTCTTGCCCCTAAACTCTCCCAAATTACCTAAGTACCCTTGAAACCCTAAATTTGGTCAAAATTCCCAAATTTATCTAAAATACCCAAACTTGTTCAAAAATCATTTCAAACCTTTTGAAAACACCCAAATTACCCAAAATCACCAAAAAATTGCCAAATTACCAAAATGCCCCTCCTTAACCCGAGGTTTCAAAAATTCCAAAAATTCCCAAAAATTCCCAAAATATTCCAAATATTCCCAATTTCATTTTTATCAACTACAACATAATCCAATTTGGCCAATTTGACCATCTTTGACTAAAACCTCCAAATTGCCTTTAAAGGCCCAAATCTCCCTAAATTCAACTCAAATGTCCATTAATTTGACCCCAATCTCCCCCAATTTCAATCCTAAACTAAAATAAACCTTAATATGACCAAAATAAACTAAATCCAAGCCTAATTGGCCCATGATTTGAGCTCAATTTTGATTTGAGTCAAACCTCCAATTTTGGTCACATGACCTAATCTCTTCAAATTGAACCCATAGCCCACTCAATTTGCCACAATTTATGTTAAAAACTCTTTATAACATTCCTAAACATCAAACTTGACCATAAATTAGTCTTGATGAAGCCTCAATTCCATTTAATTTTGACCCAAATCCAAAAAAGCCCCAAATTGACTATGTCCCCAAATTTCACCAAATTGATTGCCTTAACCCCAAAATTGGCACCCAATTTATGTTGAAAACTCTTCATGAGGTTCCTATTGAACATTTTCAACCATCATTTTGGACTTAGCCCAAGGATAGCCTAATCTAGACCCAAGGTTAGCCCAACATGCCCAAAATGACCAATATTCAAATTACTTTGAATTGACCATTCAATTGAACTCAAAATCCTTTCAATCCTTCACCAAAAATGTTCATTGCAATTATCTACACCAAGTGAATCAATCAATTGGGCTCAAGGACATGGCTAACCTAGCCCAAATCCAAGTTTTAGTCATTTACACTCACTTGGACCCATGCACTAAATGTAGCATAACCACCCCAAAGCCATCAAATTAATGACTCCACAACCATTAGTTGGACCTTAAGACTGAGCCAAAACTCACCTAACCACCTAAGCTAAGCTATGGACCAATGGTCCCTTAAATCAAGGGATTTCATGACATAATTGCCTAAGCTTAAGATTCTTTTTGCCAAAACTAAGCCCAAGCCATTAATTTGTTGTGGCATATTCCCTGGGTTCCATGAGCTCCTAGCCACCTCTCCCTGCCATGGCCGGCCGACCTAGTCGCCAGAGAAGCTAAAACTGAGGGTCACCCCCTCTTAAACTTCACCCAATTCAAATGTAGAGGCCACCTCACCTAAATGAGATGTTAGAGCCTCTTTACTCTCCACGTAAGCACCATTTTCACCCCTCAATTAGCCATGACAGCCACCCCTTAGCCATTTTCATAAAATCCCATCTCCACGACCATGGAGGGAGTGCTGAAATTTTCTCAGAGAGAGCCTCCACTAATAGCCACCCCTTAGCCATCTTCCACTTCACTCACAGAGCTTCTTTGAGACCTCCTCAGTGTAATCCAACCATCTTACCCCACTGATTCCCATTGTGGAAGCTCAATTTTGAGCTCAAACTTCTGCTTAAAACCAGGACAGAGCTCAATACACCTCCACAGTCCACCAAACTAAAGTTAAACTTACCCACACCTTCACAACACTAAAAGAAGACAAAGTCCCATCAAATCCCCCTTCCATAGAGCCCCTATCATAGAATTTGATCAACACTTGAAATCGAGCTTGGTCGAATTCATACATAGACCTTACACCATAATAAGAGGCTCAATTCCTAGCCTCCTTGGTCTCCAACGAACGTGCCAAGCATCTCTGATTGAAGCTTCCCTTCTCAGAGCAAAGGTATTAAACTCCTCCTCATCCCGAACCTCTTTTGATTCTCCATTTGCTTGGACTTAACTTCATGGCATCTTAACCATATAGATATGTTCCTCTAGTCTAGACGAGCATTTAAAAAAAAAAAATTCATTCAATTTAGTTGCAAAATGAGGGAGATATCAAGCCTTGAAGATGGACGGTTCTCGAGCTAGGTCATTGGGGATGATGACCAAACATCGTTAGATCGAGAATGTATCGGATGGACGGTCAAGATGAAGTCGAACAATGCTTTTTTTACATGAACTGCAGGACGCTTGGATGACGGCGTCAAATGGGAGCGCGCCGCGTGGAGCTTCGTAGCTGCCTAGGATCCAGTCAGCGCAACGCGTTTTAAAAGATAAATAGGGAACTAAAAAAATCAGAAAATGACCCCTAACTTTAAAAATCCATGTCTTGGTGTAGAAAAATCACAAAAATAAAATAAAAATACCCACTTGCTCAATGAACATAGGAGAATAATGTGGAAATAATTTGAAATCCATTTGATGCATGTTTTATTTTTAATTAATTAAACACTGTCTTGAGTCTTTTGATTTGCCATGCATATAAGCATTTCACCATGGCCTGAATTTTTGGAATATTGTAGCTTCTGTCAAGGGGAACACTCCATGATTTTTCCAAAGTCAGAGGAGACTTCTAGACAGATATCCATATTTTTCAAGTGCACATTATTTGCTTAAATTAATCATAGTAATTAACATGTTGTTTAAAAAATCCAAGAAAATTTTGGAATGTTTACTATGACCAAAGAACCCTTAGGAAAATTTCTCATGAGTCAAGTCATTTAAAATGCACATAATCTTCATAAACCTTCAATCACTAAGGTAATTAATTTTGGAAAACACAAACATAAAAATGACTTGATTTTTAATCTCCACTATTCTCTAAGATCCAGAGAACTCCCCATAAAAATTTTAAAGCATTTTGAGTCCATTTGATGTCCTAAATTGATTTTTCAAGTTAAATATCTTTTTTTTGTTGTAAAAATGATTTTTAATGATCAAAATATAACTCAAAAAAATTATGAAAACTTATTTTTGGAGTTCTCTGTGATTAGGGAATTTTATAAAAATAAAATGGTGTTTAAAATAAAAACTTCACTTTAAGCCTATTTTTAAATATTTAAAATAATTAAAAACTCATAAAAATCACAAAAATAATAAAATTCATAGAAATATNNNNTGATTAGGGAATTTTATAAAAATAAAATGGTGTTTAAAATAAAAACTTCACTTTAAGCCTATTTTTAAATATTTAAAATAATTAAAAACTCATAAAAATCACAAAAATAATAAAATTCATAGAAATATTCTAAATTTTTTTCTAAGCACTTAGAAACAATTGCAATATTTTTCCTGATTTTCTAAATAAATATATTGTATTTTGAAGCTTAAAATAATTTTAAAAGGCTAAAAAATGAATTTCCACTAAAAATAATTCCAATAAATCAATGAAAATAAGAAAAAAATAAAATTTGCTTCTCTAGGTTCTCTGACCTCAGGGAGATTTTTAAAAAATGTAAAACTTAATTTTCCACATTTAAAATATTTTATATTTAATAAATGTTCCAGAACTTAAAATAATTCTAATAATTCAAATAAAACTACAAAAAAATCATTAAATTTGGTCCAAATGGCTCTCTAGTCTAGGTCTACCTCTAGTAAAAATTTAAAGTGATTAGGCTTCACCTTGGTCAAGTTAGCAAATTTTCTTAGAAAAATCCCATTTTTGCATGAAAATTTTNCCTAAATTTTTTTCTAAGCACTTAAAAATAATTTTAATATTTTTGCTGATTTTCTAAATAAAGATATTGTATTTTGAAGCTTAAAATAATTTTAAAAGGCTAAAAAATGAATTTCCACTAAAAATAATTCCAATAAATAAAAAAAATAAAAAAAAAATATAAAATTTGCTTCTCTAGGTTCTCTGAGCTTAGGGAGATATTTAAAAAATGTAAAACTTAATTTTCCACATTTAAAATACTTTATATTTAATAAATATTCCAAAAATTAAAATAATTCTAATAATTCAAATAAAACTAAAAAAAAATCATGAAATTTGTCCAAATGGCTCTCTAGTCTAGGTCTACCTCCAGTAAAAATTTCAAGTGATTAGGCTTCACCTTGGTCAAGTTAGCAAATTTTCTTAGAAAAATCCCATTTTTGCATGAAAATAATTATATAAATTAAATTAAATTTTGAAAAATCATATTTTCTCTTGTGATGTTTTAATTGATTTGAATTTGACAAATTATGAAGTGTTAGAGCCTTAGGGGCAAAAGTGTAATTTCAGCGATTTGACCTTAATTAACATTTAAGCTTAATTCAAGGAGGGAAATGGGCAACCTATGATTTTAATCAGCTTGTTTGGATGATTGAAATTAAAAAAGGGGTTAATTGGTAGAAACCAACCTCACTTTCCTAATTAGAAGGATAAATTAATAAATTTCTAAATTATTAAAATGNTTTTTTATAAATTAAATTAAATTTTGAAAAATCATATTTTCTATTTTGATGTCTTAATTGATTTATAAATGAGGTAGGATAAAAATTTCAAAGTCATTTGATTTGAATTTGACAAATTATGAAGTGTTAGAGCCTTAGGGGCAAAAGTGTAATTTTAAGGATTTGGCTTTAATGACATTTAAGCTTAATTCAAGAAGGGAAATGCGCAACCTATGATTTTAATCAGCTTGTTTGGATGATTGAAATTAAAAAGGGGTTAATTGGTAGAAACCAACCTCACTTTCCTAATTAGAAGGATAAAATAATAAATTTCTAAATTATTAAAATGTGGAGGTTTATTAAAATTAAATGAATCTAGGGCTTAGGGGTATGACCTTTGAAGTCAATAATTAATCAATTTGATACCCCTATTTGATGTTCAAATGAAATTCAAATAATGAATCATGATCACATAAAATTTAATATTTTCAAAATTAATTAAGACACTCACCTAGGCCTTAGTAGTGATCTAAGTTAAATCAAGATTGATTAAAGGAGGATTAGAAAAGCAAACATAGTTAAAATTTAGACCTTTAAAACACCACAAGCCAAATTAAGACCAAAATTTGGCTAAGTGTTCTAACAACACCAACTTACTCCCTTTAAGGGCCTTCATCCACATAGTCTTCAAAATTAAATTACAAATGATAATTACCATACTCTTAAGGATAATTAGGACACCAATGTTCATTGAGCATTAAGGTATTCATAAGATGAATTATTAAGCAATATAATAAGTTTAAATGAGCTCGAGGCTTTTCACCAGGTAATAAGAGGGAAGCATGGACCTGCATCTTCATTCTAACTTGTTGGATACCTTAGAGGTCTACTAAACTTAATATGTTTTGCTTAACAAAATCATCCTTAATAAAACTAATAGAGACCCACCAAGATATGACCTAGGGTTAGGTAGGTCGCCAAAACTTTACTTTCTTGTTTCATATAAAATGCTCTGACATGCATTTTAAGTTTCAGGTGGTGGAACGAGAAGACTTGTCAAATACGTTTTTTATAGTTTGCAGTGTTGTCATTCTTATATTTTTTATACTTGCAAAACTTGCATGCTAAACAACAATACCACCCTGCATGAAAATTAAAACTATCAGGATAACCACAAAATCAAAACCAAAACCAAAACTAAAGTTAAAATTAACCAAGATAAAATTCATCTCTATAACATTCAAAATATAAGAAAATTCAAAATTTACTCACAAACATCACACAAAACAACAACTACAACTAAATTAAGACGTCTATATCGGGTGATCAGGAATCCCTTGAAGGAGGTAACCTACGGTTGCTAACGAGACTTCCCATGACCTAAATGAAATTATGGAACTCATTAAGTTGAGTTTAGTAAATTCATTTGGACTAAGTAAATCCGTCAGAACGAGGGAACCTTGGGATTCTAACCGGTGTCGCTCTAATCAACTTTAACATCCCCCATGAAAATTTAAAGAACTACAACCATAGGGCCACCTGATTTGACATCATAACTGGACACCCTAGAAAACTCAAACTCGTCACGGCAAGGGGCTTGGTGTTAGCATTGTGGGCAGCACGACCATCTTCAACAGCAAAACCTGTCTTCCCCAGCTAAACCAATTTCCTTCCTTAGAATTAAACAACAAAGCTATAGGATTTCGAGCTTGTCTGCTTATGCAACAGAAATCCTCACTTCATCTTTAGGCCTTTGTATAGCTCTGTTGTACAATATAAGCCCTAACTCGTTTTAGGATTCCAAGGTTGTCGTTTGTCGCGACATAAATCCTTACATCTTCTAGGCTATTTGTGTGATCGTCTCACACGAATGTAAGCCCTAAATTAATAAAATTGGTAGGATGAAACACTTAAATTTTTCTCCTTAAAACTGAAGTCAAACAATATGATAGACTGAGAAGGCACCGAGGTTATCCTCCGGATCCATGACAACCCCTAGTTCTTCCTCCTTTGGACTCTACAACAAATTGTTCCAAATTTGAACCAATCCTCTTTCACACCTCTTTGTCTGATTTCATTAAAAAGTCTTATCCTTTTGAACTCCTTGAAGATAATTTTTCCTGATTTTTATCTAGAATTTTCTTAGATGACTTCGGTCATTTAAGATGTAATTAACTATAGGGGCTTACCCTTACAAGAAACTTTTCTCGAACCAGCTTAATATAAACCCTATTTAATTTTTCATATTAAATAGGGGAATTTGTCGACAAATAAAATGGTTTCGCAGACCAAACAGATGTCATATCTTTCTTGGTTTATTTGATCGAGCCTCACCCTCAAGTCTTGTGTTTATCCTTTGGGATAGATACATGATTTGGGGTAAAGCACTCTTTCATTTAAACTATGAAAAATATGGGGTCAGTTTGATTTTTCATATTTTCCTAAACTTAAATCTATATGTAAATTAAACGTCCTTCTGAAGCGGGCTACGAGATTTCAAATTCCGGTGACCGACAGCTTCCTACGGGCAACACCTCCAAACTAAAATAGTGCTGACAAGTTGATCACTCTCAAGAGAAATAGAGGAGGCTACTATTTGTGACTAAAAGGAGTGGGGCTACGTCGATTCACGAAACGACAAAGGAAGCGGGAGCAGTTCGCGAACAGCAGAAGTCATGACTTTTTGCGATCTTGAACGGGAGTTGGATGACGGGATCGGGTGAACCGGATCAGGCTCCATCAAACAAATCTATCACTTGGAGACTGGTACACAGACTACAACGTCTTCTTCCTCAAACTGATATCCTCCACTTGCAGCGTAGCCTTTTTTTTCTTCAAATGTGAATCCACCACATCTGTAACTCAAAAGCCCTGTCTTCACACTAGAAGATCAACTGAAGCTGTGCACAACTTCAGGTTCTCAAGAGTAACACCCTTAGTCAACATGTCAGCAGGGTCCACATAGTCTTATTCCTCCAAGTTATTTCTTGGGTTACTCTTATCACTGCTTACAATGCCCACTACATGAGCAATATCCTACCTCTTCTAAAAGCTTTTTTCAACAAGTCTAGTCTTGTACCTCTTACTGTCATTTAGCTCAGTCTTCACCCCGTACACTCACTTGTTGTGCAATTTCTTTTTCCACAGTGGAAGTACTGTCAGGTCTCACTTGCTCGAACTTTCATCTTGCAAGATTTCTTCATTGCTCTGTGGCTCTCCATCATCTGTCTATGGAACAATAGGAATGGGTGCCTCGGACCCACTCTCCTCTTCAATTACATCATCAACAAAACTATGAACTGCCAGCAATAGTGCATCATGCACATCTTCAGATACCACATTTTGCGCTATCATTCTCCATATTCTTGATATTTCTGCAGTTTTTCTTTATGTGGACAGCCTTGCCAAAATTCCAACAGGTAAACTTTGATTTTGATCTCCCTCTATTTGAGTTCATGTCTTGCTATCTCCCTCTGAAATCAACATTCAATGTCGAACTCGTACCCGAGATCTCGCTAGAATCTTTCACGTGCACCTCATCAGCCAAAATCAAATCACAAATATCATCATATTTTAGTTTAGATTTACATGCAGAACTACTAACTGTCATCCTCATGACTTCCCAACTATTTGACAACGATGCCAATAATATCAGCGCACGTATCTTATCATCAACATCAATTTTAACAGACGATAATTGATTTGTGATAATATTAAAATCATTCAGGTGTTGAGCAACAGAAACACATTCCTTCATCTTCAAATTGAATAAATTCTTCATCAAGTACACCTTGTTATTCGTCAATTGCTTTTCATACATACCTGATAAGGTTGTCATGAGATTTTCAGTCATCTTTTCCTTAAAGACGTTGTGCGCAACGAACCTTGACAGGGTCAATCGAATAACCCCCAGAACTTGTCGATCCAACAAATTTCATTTAGTCTCATCCATCTTTTCAGGTCTTTTCCCCAATAACGGAAGTTGAAGTTTCTTCCCATAGAGGTAGTCCTCTATCTACATCCTCTAATAACCAAATCCGTGCCATCAAATTTCTCGATCCCTGAAACCTTCACTTCATCTGCAATCATTATTCTTCCTTAGATCCAAAAACACAGCTCTAATACCAGTTGTTGTGGTATATATATAAAATAGAAGAATGATCTTTTACGAAATGAAAAAATAGAACGAGAAAATTCATATTAGAAAACAATAATACAGCGGAACACACAGATTTACTTGGTTTGACAAATTGCCTACGTCCACAAAGTTGCAAAGAATTTTAATACTTGAGGAATTTACACAAATAGATCGTCTCGACTTACAAGTGGGATCTCTCACTTCCTTGTTCTCTCTCTTCTTCTCTCTCTACAAAGATACACATATAAGATAAACTTACAAGATAAATAAATTCAATTTCTCTTCTGCCACAAGCCACCAAGAAGAAGCCAAGGGAGAGAAATCTTCTTCTTCTTTCTTCTTCCTTCTGCTGCAAGGAACTACTGTTTGCACTTCTCTTCCTCTATCCCGAGGAAGCTCGAAGAAGAGCACAAAAAGGCCTTGCAGTTGATCACTCTCAAGAGAAAGAGAGGAGGCTACTATTTGCGAAGGAGTGGGGCAGCGTCAATTCACAAAACGAAAGAGGAAGCTGGAGCGGTTCGCGAACAGCAGGAGTCACGACTTTCCGCGATCATGAGCTAGAGCGGAATAACGGGATCGGGCGAACCAGATTGGGCTCCATCCAACATCAACCACCAACATTCGACACTGGTCTTCTCATTTGTAGCCTCGCCTCAAATCATGAAATGATCAAGTTGACTACTTACAATCTCCCTACTTTTAATGTTCTTTATTGACTATCATATGATATTTGTCAACGACCAATATATGACATTTGTTAGCTACTAATATCCATTCACTATCTTTCCAATATCTCAATCCCCCTACATGTCAAAACCAATACTAACTTAACTGGGTTTTACATCTCAATTCTCGATATCTTTTCATTTACATTGCCTAATAACAATTTTAACACATCAAAACTCTTCCTAATACTATCATAAGAGATCTTTCAACATTCATTTTTTATTATATTGTACTAACTACTACTTTAGTTATGAGAAAAAGTTTTCTGTCATTTTTAATTTGTACACATAAAATAATTTTGACTAGACTAATCTACATAAAATTTTCTCATTCTTAGAAACAAACTATATAAAATAATGTCCCAAATAGGAGTGTGAACGAGTCGACAAGAGCGAACCCAGGATCAGCTCGTGTTTGGCTCATTAAAAAAATATCACTATTTATGTTCGGTTCGTTTATATTTCAAACAAAAAAAAGAGTGTTCATGTTCGGCTCATTTGCTTAGCGAACTAAAAACGAGTTGTTCATGAACAATGAGTCATTTTAATAGCAACCATAGAATGTTAAGTGTAGAGAAATATTTAAATCTTATTATTTATATAAAAACAACCTTTAATTTTAATTTTAATACATTTTTATTCTATTTTTAAATAATAATTTTAATTGATTATAAATTTTGTAACCTCGTATAATGAGTAGTATTTTGACCAAAAATGAGTCGAGCACGAACGAACAAATCTTTATTAGTGTTCGGCTCGTTTATATATCTAGTGCTCAAAAAGTGTTCTTGTTTGACTCGTTAACTTAGCGAACAAATCAAACACAAGCCTCTTATTGAGTCGCACATGGGATATTTTTATAAACAAAAAGACATTTTGATAGCCCTAGTCCCATATTTGTCGCTCTTAACTTATCCCTACAAATGCAAAATCACTCCACATTCGCACAACATTAGATTATTTTCCATCATGCTACTATTGCTTGATTAAAGACACGTAATTTCTAATACTCATACCTTGAGGAAAAAAATTGCATTACGATATTTTACATAAAATTAGGAGCTCTCATATTTTTATATAATCCGAGCCTTTTTAAATATAAATTTTAATAATAAGAACCTGAGTCAAATCATTATTAAAAAAGAAAAAAAATTCAACTTAATTTTGTTTTATCAAAGACATCTAAAATTTAAAAAATAACAAAAAAAATCATTTTATTTCAATTATGACTAATTTAATCCATGTTCATAAAAAATATCCAATATAAGTTTAACGAACATATACTTATTATTTCTCAATGATAAATATTCAAAGCCAACAAATTTTAAGAAAATCTGAGAATTTTTCAATTATTTTATAATATAAATATAGATTAAAGCAAAGAATTTTCAGAATGTTCATAAAAATTTAATTTATGAAACACTTGTTAAAATTTTATCACCCACATGTTTAAAATATACTATATGTTTAGCAATGTTAACATTCAAATATAAACCAATTAGCCATCTTTTGAGGATTAATAAGATTTGGTCAAATATAATTGTCCATGTCCCAAATAACCGAACAATTTAAGTTGATTTATCGACATCATAAAAGACAAGTAATGCTTATATGAATGTGCAAAATAAATTAAAAATAAAATATAGTAATGAAGCAAAAGANCTTCACTTCTCTTCCTCTATCCCGATGAAGCTCGAAGAAGAACACAAAAAGGCCTTGCAGTTGATCACTCTCAAGAGAAAGAGAGGAGGCTACTATTTGCGAAGGGTGGGGCAGNACAAGAGCGAGCCCAGGATCAGCTCGTGTTTGGCTCATTAAAAAAATATCAATATTCATGTTCGACTCGTTTATATTTCAAACACAAAAAGAATGTTCATGTTCGACTTATTTGCTTAGCGAACTAAAAACGAGTTGTTCATGAACAATGAGTTATTTTAATAGCAGCCATAGAATGTTAAGCGTAGAGGAATATTTAAATCTTATTATTTATATTAAAACAACCTTTAAATATAATTTTAATACATTTTTATTCTATTTTTAAATAATAATTTTAATTGATTATAAATTTTGTAACCACGTATAATGAGTAGTATTTCAACCAAAAATGAATCTAGCACGAACGAACAAATCCTTATTAGTGTTCAGCTCGTTTATATATCGAGTGCTCAAAAAGCGTTTGTGTTTGACTCGTTAACTTAGCAAACAAATCAAACACAAGCTTCTTAACGAGTTACACATGAGATATTTTTATAAACAAAAAGACATTTTGATAGCCCTATTCGCATATTTGTCGCTCTTAACTTATCCCTACAAATGCAAAATCACTCGACATTCGCACAACATTAGATTATTTTCCATCATGCTACTATTGCTTGATTAAAGGCACGTAATTTCTAATACTCATACATTGAGGAAAAAAAATGCATTACGATCTTTTACTTAAAATTAGGAGCTCTCATATTTTTATATAATCCGAGACTTTTTAAATACAAATCTTAATAATATATATATATATATATATATANAATAATCATTTATTTATATGAATAATATTGTTTGAATAATAATTACAAAAAAAAAAATTGCCTATTAGAAACTTTTGTTTTTGATTTGTTGTCTACATAATATTCTCTTTTTTATTTTTTTCTCTTATTGCCAATATTAGTGGCATGCCTTGTGATTTGTACTTAATTGGGAAATTTCTAGACACTTAATTTAAATACATCCTTAAAAGATGATTAAAATTAACTTATTCAATGATTAATCAGTGATTTATTCTGTAGATGGCTTTTTATATAAAGTGGCTAACTTAAATTTATGTTTTAATGGACAATCTATAGATATTATTGAATTTAGATTGAAGAAGTATAACAAGTAGCCTTCTAGTTTTTGGAGCTCAGTGTAGCCTAATCATGTTTATAGATTGAAGAAGCATGTGTATAGATTAAAGCAAATCCTAATGACATGATATGAAATGCTCAACACAGTCTTAATTCAAAGAAATTTGCTATAAGAATTATAGATATTACATTGCTTATTAGAAACTCTAAATTTTATATTTTAATTAAGCAACATATTTCTTGGAGCCACAAATAACTTTGTTTAAGAAAAAAATTCAAATCATAAAGTTTTAGATGAGTATCATGAGAGCCTTGACATGGTAGGAGCTAGCTTACGAGTTCATGGGCTATTGACTTCATCATTTGCTTATTGATAGATTGATTGCTTGGCTTAATAGAGCACCTAAACCTTCCATACTTGCATTATAACCATTAATGAAAGAGAAAGAGAAGCGAACAAAATTTTAGGTCAATCTTTTTTAGATTTTATCCATTTCAAATTGAAAAGGGATTCATTTCATTTCTATGACTTCATGATAATTCAAATTTTCATTAATTACTCCATTATTGATGAAGTTTAAACATATTAAAATTATTCCTTTTTAAATTCTATTGAAATATTATTTTCCATATTTTTTTTATGATGCAACGTGAAATTAATTCTTTTTTCTTTGAAAAAAAATGATGAAAATACATAATTTTATTAATCATCTTAATGGTGATAATGTGAAAAAATTATACTTCATTTTTTGGATGATAGACATAGCTTGCTTTCATTTTATAAATGAAATAACATTTCTTGTTAAATTTGCATTGAAATAACTAATCTAGTTGTGTATCAATTTTGATAGCCAAATCATTTGGATTTGAGAATATCAACTTCACTAATTAAGAGTATCATCAACGACACCCGACCAAGCATGCGTGTTGTTCATTCTTTATTTGGGTCCTCCCCATTTTGAGGTGTTCAAAAAAGTGAGTTGGTAGTTTGGTTTTATTTAGTGGTTTTAATTTTTTTTGGCATATTTTTTTATTTTATTTTAGCCATTTTATGTTATTTGGATTATGCCTTACATACAACTATATTACAAAATAAAAGAAAAAAAAATCATAAATTTAAGTCTCATAAAAACCACAAAATTATTGCTTACTTGTATACTAGATTGTCTTTTTAGAGTAACGAAGGATGCATTAGAGGTATGAAGTTGGGTTTGCGAGTCATGTTCACATTTGACCAAAAAATTGACTCCTTCCAAAATAGCTTGGCCCAAATCAAACTCATGTGTTATACGAGTCAAAAAGTTCAACCCGAACACAACTCACCTTCAACCCGCCAATCCAAACCCATATCTCGTTTAATATAAGGAATAACCATTATTCGGGTCAAAACTTGGTTGGCGGCTCTATTTCAAGTCAATTTCGAGCTGGCACGTCAACACATACCCAACTTGAAATAATAAGCATGTTAAATTTTTTAACCTCTACCCAACCTGAAGATTGATTTTTCGAGTCGGGACATGTTAAATCAATTTTTGACAGCCCTAGATGCATGTCCCGATTAAATTAGTGAAGAAATAATTGCAATAAACTCCCAAAATGATTGTAAAATAAATATAACTCCATGGTATGGGGTTCAATCTCTTGATAAAATGCTTAAAAATTATACCCATCACAAGAAGAAGAATTAGGAGATCCAGAGCCCAATCGATTAAAGAGGCGTTTACTCTTCTTTGCACAGGATTATTACAACTGTCAGAAACATAGAGAATTAATTAACATGAAGATCATCATGAGATGAAATGAAGCTCTACATTTTTTCAATAATCTACTCTTTACAAAATTTGATAAAAAATTTGCCTCCCAAAAAACACCAATAAAAAGGAAGAAATCAACAAATCCAAGACCAAAAATTGGCCATAAAACTCAATATTTGCGATAGGCCAATGAGTGATTATTTATTAGAAATCTCTTTGGCAGCTAAGAGTCTAATGAGAAATTAGTACAGCAGCAAGATTATATATATATAGAGGTTAGAGCCTCTCCATGACTAAAAACATCACTGGAGCTGCTTCAGCTCCTGCAAATGTAGACAAGTAAATTTGCACGGATTAATTTTCATTTTAAATTTTTATAAAGTAATCAAATACAATATTAAGAATAATATACTATTTAATAACAAAAAAAAAATTCTATAATGAATTCAATCACTAAATAAAGATCTTGCCAAACTACATTGACAAGAGAGAGACTAGGGAACAAAGCTTCTTTTGTCCAAAAATACAAAATAAAAAATAAAAAAAGAAACAAAATAAAGATAGGATTGGCTAATGCAAAAAGAGGAAATAAATAGAACAATATCAGAATATGTTATCCAACAAAGTTTAGTAATTCCAATAAACTCACCCTTAGCATGGAGTGGGTTATTGCATATTCAACAGAATAGAAATTTTTTCTAATTCCTCCTAAAGTTCCATGACAATTTGGCATTATCAGCCTACAAAACATTCAAAAAGTATTGAATTGCATGTTGTGGAGAATGAGAAATGTAAAAATTAAACAATTAAAATCATTAAAAAAAACAACAAATGATGAAGCAAAACCTTAAATAGTTCATTTTCAGTAGATAAAAATTCTTCATTCTCCTCGAGCTTCCCCAACCAAATTTGAGCCGCAATTAATTCTCTGTGACTTCTATTTATTTCTTTAAGCAAACTAAAATATGCAAAAACAAACTTGTATGCCTTAGCTCAAAGTGGCATGAAAGGATATCAGTCAATCACGATGGCAAGATGTGCTAAAGAGTTCACCTTTTTCTCTCTTCAACAAATTCATCAACTTTCCTTTTCAGCTATCCCAAATCTTTACCCTTCTCATAGTAAAATATTTAACATAAGAATAAAATATACATTTTTACGTTTTGTATAATAAAGCGCCACCATACATTTAAATAAACAAAATAAGTTGGGTGTAAAAACACAAATTAATCCAGCATACATTTAAACAAAAACCAGCAAGTAAAAACTCAAATTACTGGGAATAGCTAAATAAGTTGGGTGTAAAAGCACAAATTATAAATAACTGAGCGGTACCTGGTTTTGTCGGCTTGCAGCTAAAGCTTCGAGTTCATCAATCTTGCATCTTGCCACAGTGAACTCCTTATCCTTGTCGGTGCTATTTTGTTGTGCTAGTCCCACCATACATTTAAAAGGAGAACCAGAGCCTCTACTTTTTGCTGTGCCTTTTTCAGATTTCGTAGATGTTGGATTTGCAGTATTGGAGGTTACGAGCTCAGTTTTGAGTTGGAATGTCATCGCCTCCAGCTCTTTAAACTGCATATGAAGAGGACTTATCAAAGACATTAAAGAAGTGCTAAACTAGTATCCCTTAACTTTTATATGGGTTTATTTTAATCCCAGAGTTTAAGTGCCCAATTAATCCCCAAACTCTTTAAATTAGGGCTAAAATAGTGATACAGGAAGAGAAAGCCCCAAACCATAAATTAAACACGTAAGTAAACTTTTATTGATATAAGGATAGGCTTACGCACACACAAACTGAAAATAACTTCACCGACACATAGGATGACACAAACAAACACTTCAAAAGTGCATCCTAAAGGCGGTGGAGGTCGGGTTAGGTGGATCGAGATGGTTGGCAATGGTGGTGGCAACAAGGGAATGCTGATGGTAGCGAGGGGGCAGAGCAGAATTGCAGAGACAACAAGGTAAAATGCAGGAGGATGGAGCGGTAGAGGCTGGGGAAAGGGATTAGGAGTGACAGGAGGCTATGGGGAAAGAAGAGGGTTGGATAGCCAACAAAGAAGGATACATCACCACCTTGGAGCAGCATATAGCCGGAGCACAACCACCTCCACGGATACAACCCACAAAGAGAAAAATGACCCCACACAAGAATCTAAATTCAACACACAGCCAAAATTACTTCCCCACTCTAAGAACAATAGCTAAATAGAGGGAGAAGGGTTGGATAACCAAAAAGGGAGAAAGATACATCACCCCACCTTGAAGTAAGATATAGTCGGAGCACCACACCTCCTCGGATACAACCTACAACGGTGAAAATGACTCCACACAAGAATCTAAAATGAACACATAACAAAAACTACTTCCTAACTCTGAGAAAAATAATTAAATGGACTCTTACATGAAGAAGGAAAGAAATAGATAAAGAAGGAAAAGCCCATACAAAAGGAAGGGGCAAGGAGTCTAGAAATATTAAAAAATCATCCCTAACAATATCGTCAAACGAAGAAGACGTAGAAAAGGAAGTTCCAAGTGCTCGATCCAAGCGAGAGATGTGAAAAGGAAGATCGCCTGGGCCGCTCGATCCATTTGGAAACTTGGACCGACCCCCAGGACTGGCACCCATGCCAGCCGGTTCAGTCGGCTCTTGTTTTCCCGTATTTGGGCAGGAAATTCCCACACTAGTTTCCCGCATCTACGAGGGGACGTCCCAAGTCAAGTAGTACTACCTAGAGATTATTTTCAACCCATATTAAAACAATTTGGGATTAAATTGACATTTTTATAAACTCTGAGATCAAAATGATCTACTTGCAAACCCTTTCTCGATAAAAAAAAAATGCAAACCCTTCCTAACTTTTCTTATAGCTTCTTCAACTTTGTCTTCTAATTCAGATATGATAGATGTTTTCTCGGCCAATAGTGAAGTTAAATGGAGAATTCTGCTTTCTCTCTCAGAGTTTTCTTGCTGCTGTGCTTCAGTAAAAGCCAATATTGCTCCTCTCAAGGTCATCAATTTTGACTCAATATCATGCCTTACATAACAAGCATCTTCCAAATTCTTCTGTAGTTCTTCAATTAAGGAATCTCTTTTAGAGATTCCAATAATAATTTTTTCAAATTGCTCACCGATCCAACTTTTGTGAGAGCAAATATTAGAAATAGAAGCTGCCTCATGAGTGGCATTATCGAGTTGTGTCTTCCCGTTCTCAAGAAGATTTGAAATATCAATGGCTAGTTTCTCCCAATGTTCTGTGATTGAACTCGCATTTTGCTCTTTCTCTTCAGTTAATTTGGCAAGCTTTATATTTTCTAGAGTTAACAAATAGACTTTATCATCTTGCTCCTTTTTCTCCTTTTCAAGATCCATTAAGCGTTGTTTGGCCACAAGTTCATTTTTGTTGCATTCATCAACTATAAGATTAACTATGGTGAGCTCCTCTTGCAGGCAGACAATAACTTCAGCAGTTTCAGCTTCAACTTGCCTACGAACTTCATCCATTTCTCTTTCACTGGATGGGTGAGATGCCTGGTCACTTGGATACCTCATGTTGAGGTTCCAAGCTTTTTCTAGAGAAGCTTGCACTCTTTTCAGTTTATCCTGAAAGGGAGAAGAAAACTCACTTTCAGAGTAATATTCTCTCAATATTTCATGAGCAATAATAGATTTTTTGTTTCCAACATCAATACGCAAAGCAAGTTGTTTCTTCATTGTGGAGATCTGTTGCTCCTGTATCTTCACGGTATCCGCAAGTCGATTGTTTGTCTCTCTCAGTTCCTCAAGTTCATTAATTGAAAGCATTTGTTGGGATTCAAGGGCATCAATGACAGACCTTGTGTCCTTCAATATGTCTACTGTTGCATCACATCTCTTAATTATCAGCATGAGCTTACCATTTGTTATGCTTAGCTTAGTTTCTGAAAGAATTGCTCTTTCTTCTGCCTCAATGCGAGATGATTTCTCTACTGCAATAATCGTCTTCAGTCTGTCTAACTCTTGTTCCAGATACAAAACTTCCTCAGCATGCTTTGTGCTACATGAACAAGGCACATTTTCAGGAGTCAAACAAAAATCCTGAAAAGAGAAAGAAAATTAAAGTTAACATCAACAAAAGGTGAATAATATATGCACCCAACTTTTCGCGAAAAAAAGATTTTTGGTGCCGCCCAAAAGAACAACCTCCACTATTAAGGAAAAGCAATCCTTGTTCCACCAACTTGCTAAAACAGCTATTGCTCAAGCATCAACTTTTAACACCCAAACCTCCATCTATTTATAAAGCTACAAACGACTTTGCTCAATCTTAGGAATTCAATTTAAAAGCAATCAATAGTTGTTTTGCAAAATAAAAAGGATTTGTCCGGGGTTGGCTGCAATTTTTTTATAAAATAGTTTGTAAAGTTGGGGTGGAGAATGAAACTTCTTAGAAAGTTGTGATGGGAATTATATATATATATATATANATCGCCTCCAGCTCTTTAAACTGCATATGAAGAGGACTTATCAAAGACATTAAAGAAGTGCTAAACTAGTATCCCTTAACTTTTATATGGGTTTATTTTAATCCCAGAGTTTAAGTGCCCAATTAATCCCCAAACTCTTTAAATTAGGGCTAAAATAGTGATACAGGAAGAGAAGGCCCCAAACCATAAATTAAACACGTAAGTAAACTTTTATTGATAGAAGGATAGGGTTACGCACACACAAACTGAAAATAACATCACCGACACATAGGATGACACAAACAGGCACTTCAAAAGTGCATCCTAAAGGCGGTGGAGGTTGGGTTAGGTGGATCGAGATGGTTGACAATGGTGGTGGCAGCAAGGGAATGCTGATGGTAGCGAGGGGGCAGTGCAGAATTGCAGAGACAACAAGGTAAAATGCAGGAGGATGGAGCGGTAGAGGCTGGGGAAAGGGATTAGGNAGCTCCGGTTGAAGAAAGTAGCTTCCCAACACAAAAAATTACTACAGGAAGAAATCAATTCCCTAAACAAAGTTGTGGCAATGGTCTGAAATGCAAAGCAGGTAGAAAGTTATCCCAAATGGGCCCCAAGTCTACATATAAACTAGATGAAAAAATTAGTGGTCTCAATTTATTATAATGTGCCTAAAGAGTAAGAGATGGCCCAGAATCTAGGCCGCTAGTTTACATATAAATTGGATGAAAAAATTTAGTGGCCTCAATTTATTATAATGTGCCTAAAGAGTAAGAGAAGACCCAATGTTTAAAGGCTAAGGCAATGTTGATTTCGTGAAACTTGATCTCTATTAGTACTTAATTAATGAAGTTGATTCAGTGAGACTTGATCTCTATTAGCTATGAATTCATGTAGTGGAGACCAAAGCACCATCCATATTCAAAGGAATTGAACAAGCATGATATCAAAAGTAAGATTAGGAGCAAAAATCCATTAAAACCAAGAAGAAATTAGAGAGGAGAACAATGACAAATTTAAAAGCCAGAAGGATCGAGAATGACGGCCCAACTTAAGTGTGAGCATAGGAAAATTCAAATATCATGAGCTGTCGTTGAAAGAGAGTGAGAGGATGAAGCCAAAAGTGCGCGCGAATCAGTGCAAGTGAGGGTGCAGGGAGGATCACAGCCAAGCATCAAAGAAATCAATTCCTTAACTACATTTGTAAATAGGCGTACTTTTAATTGTATGCATGTAATTCCCCATAATAAATAGTGCAAATTTCCCATAAACAATTAACACATGTGATCATTTAGATAAAACAACAGTCCCCTCCAAAAATAATTAGAGTCTTCTTAATAAAAAATCACACTATCTCCTTGTATATCAAAACAAGTGAGCATAGAAAGATGCGACTTCAGCTTGGAAATAAAGTGATATAAGATGAAATAGTTGAATGACTTGCTAACCATAGGTTGTTAGTGATAAAAAAGAAGTGTTACTAATTTGTGAAAGAGAGTACGAATTAAACGCAAAAATATCAATAATATGATACACGTCAAGGAACGCATGAATAAGATCCTTAAATTGATCTATTGGATGAGAGTTTAAACGACTCTTTTGATAATGTTTGATTAAGAAGTCAACGTAGTAAGAATAAAAAAAAAAAAAAAAAACACAACCAAAGCTTGAGAATCGAGATGATTTACAAGATACTGAGAAAGAGTTTGAGCATCGATGACAACTTGTATATACTGGTTGGTGCACTTGTGGAGAGTAGTATGTAGGCATTGTGAGTATTGTGGGGACTGTGTGAGAAGAGTGAGGAGCAGAAATGATTGCATGCAACTCTATAATAAGGACAAAGATAAAGATTCTATTCGGCTCCGACACAAAGCTTCATGAATTTTTAAACCAAAGAGACAGAGAATTCGAAAGGACTGCATATTTTCTTATGTCTTTTTAGTATATATATATATATATATATATATATATATATATATATATATATATGTAGCAAATAGAAGAAAAANAATTTCTAAATAAAATAAAAAATAATAATAATAACAATAATATTGATGGTGATGATGGTGGTGGTTGTGGTGGTGGTGGTGGTGATGATGATGGTGATGATGGTGGTGGATGATGGTAGCTTTTATGACTTGATAATTTAGATCTTGTAGTAATTTGTGTGCTCATCTTTGACATGGTAATAGAATTAATTAACACAATTTCAAACCCTCTTGTCCCCCTTTCTTTCCCCATAAAGTATTTCCAGCAGAAAGTTGTTTTGGGATCACCACTACAAAGTAAAATGACTTGCATGTGAGATGATTTATTAGAAGATAAAAATCATACTGGGCACATTCCACAAACTCGAGCCCTATTGGAATGTTAACAATCGCTAATAATAATATCAATCATTTTGATAACCAAACCTCAAACAACTGTAAATAGTTAGCAGCGTTCATACATTATTTCTTTAACGTGGAAATAACAGGACATATACACTTCCTCAGTTAAAATAAACCAAAATTGAGCAGCAAGTCCGGAGAATTGTGCAACATACCTGCTTATTTAAAACTCTATCATCTTGCAATTCTTCATTGTCGGGGATCTGGTTAAACTCGGATAGAATTCCAGGCAATTTTTTAGCAGAATAAGCATTATTATCAACCTTTTCAAGAGTTTTTGTACGAAAAGATAATGATCTCGAGATGTTTTGCTGCTTGAGCATGGAAACCTCCTCCTGATACACAAGTTAATTTTAAACTTTTGTTTATTAAAAAGAAAAAAAGCACTTCCAATTGTGAAAATAATAAATTTGTTATGTGCTTTGCATAAACCTTTAAAAAAAGTATTTGATGTTGTAAGTCGAAGGCATCCCCCGAAGCATTTTCATTCACAACAACCTAAATTTGCAGCAATAAAACATCAAATATGAACTAAGAAATTTTATTCTAAAAAAATATTGGTATTAAAAAATATCATGCAGTAATTAGAATCACTACATTGTTCTGAATAACTTTCGCACGCTGGGCAAATTTAAGAGTGTTTAACGTTTCATTTGCCGAGCTGCAAGGTAACAAAGATAAATGTCAATTGCATTGGCATGCATGCAGTGAACAATATAGATACAATTATAAAAAAAATACATTGCATACCATATAGATGGACTGACATTTGCAATGATCATTGTTTTTGAATTTCCACCAAGAGAATCCTACATCACAAACATTATTAAAAACTAATGAATAAAACAGAAAAATTGCATGAAACTAGTTCACAGTCAACTCAAAACTAATTCTTACTTGAAGAAGAAATGTCAGTTTCGAATCTCTGTAAGGAACATGTCTTTGCCTTCCATTTGCTAAATCAGCTAAAATCATTATTACATGCCTGCAAATCCAAAAAATTCTCATGCAATGCTAATTATTATAAAAAAATAAAGTTCTATGTACAAACGAAAGAAAAATAAATGCATCCTACATAAAATTATTGCATACCCAAGCGTTGATAAGGATTTATTAATGTTTGAAGCCTCCTTTAAGCGAACCCCTTCAACACCTGATGTTTTTTGCCTGTTTAGCAGACATAAAATAAATCAGAACATTGTTACTTGATGACTCTTTATGAATCAAGAGAAAAGCATATCGAGAAAGTACCTTGTAGATCCTGCAAGATCCACGAGGTTCAACCTTGCAAAACGCAATGTACTTGTTGAATCTTTTTTCCATCTGCTCTCTATTGTGCAAGTGAATACACTATGAGAACGACTGCTTTCACGATTCATCATTGTTGCTGCTACTTTCCTATTTGGAGCGCCCTGAGACGTGGTTGCCTTGCATTTTACTGAACTTTTTACAATGATTTGAACAAAAAGTAAATAAATACCTGAATAAGAAGTTGCAAAGTGTCATAAACATTTTCAACTTCAAATTCGGAAAGGTTTTCAACATGAACTCCCTTCCGCGGATCATCTCGAATCTGTCAATCACAATGTGATGTCGTAGAATGATTAGCAAAAAGAGAAGGGAAAAAATTCAAAGATGGAAAATAAAATTAAGGTAGACATTTTAATGCTGGAAAAAAAATTAAACAAAATGCAATTAAGAAATAGAAAGAAAAAAAAAATAGATGAAATACAATCAGGAAACAAAAATTGAAATATGTCATAACTTACAATCAAGTTAGTGGATGAGGGGTTGAGAAGATCAGAAATTTGCTCATTATAAATCTGCAAAAATGAACACTTGCAAGTGTATTTAAGTTTTTCATCCCGCCTGCTCTCTTCCTCCTATAAATTGAGAATAAAAACTTTAGCTAAAAAATATATATTGATAAAATGACAGTGATATTTAGGCATTTTACCGTTTTAATCCGTGCAAATAAGAATTCAAAAATTCGTGGTGTCATTCCTCGGTTTGCACTCGGTCTGATTTCCAGATCATTAATCTCTCCAAGCATTGTATGTGTCTTCCCACTTCCAGTCTACAGCCACAATATAACATCAAAGTCATGCAGATTGAGACTCAAGCACACAAATAAAATATAAAAAATAACATATTATGAGTTTTCAAATTGGCTCTAACACCTATACTTAATTTTTTACATTTATAACATCCAAATCTAACATAACACAAAAAATACCACTATTTTGACTTTTAAAAGTGAAATAAACCATTCATGCATAGGTAATGTGGCATATATGTAAAAATTGAAGTTTGGGTGTTAGATATGTAAGAACATTGGAATTCTAATATTTTTTCTGCTTCAATTGAAATTTTTATTGTAAAGATTACTATTTACCCGTCCATAAGCAAACACACAGCTGTTATATCCTGACATGTAATTTTCAACCATTGGAAGTCCAGACACTCGAAACAACATCTCCTGTATACCACAGATGTTTTATACCAAAGATGGAGAATATAGTGGCCACTTCTACGCAACAAAAGAAAAAAAAAGGAAAAAATTTAGTAGAAAACCTGATTGACAGTTTCACATGCTATATAATCAAACATAAATCGAGTCTTTGATTGTCCAATCCATGTGATGCTTTGTGCACTTTCCTGCTTTATGCATCTACTGTAACCTTGTTGACTTCTCTCTATGATGTTGATAGGACGAACCCGAATCACAACCTACATAGATAAGAACACTTAGGTTCAACATTATCAACGAATCAATCCCTACCTTCTAAACATAATGGACTCAAATAAAAGTTTTGTGTTTTGTATTCTATGAACTTCATTTTGCAATCAATAACTTGCTTTGTATTGTATCCAGTTTGTAATCAACCCAGTAACTCCTTGTATAGAAAATACATTTTGTCTTTCAAGCAATGGAGAACAGAAAATAATTTTGATCAAATTACAGGGAACTGTAATGCAAAAAAAGAACTAATTAAGTTCAAATGACAATTTTCAATAATTCGGGTATCCTAATTCCTACTATTGTTTTAGTTTCCTTACAGCTTAATAAGCTAGATTCCTTTTCCTACAACAAAAAATTCAAAAAAAAAAAAAAGTGGTTATTGAAATGAGGCCAGAAAAGCAATTTGTACCTGTACATTGTGATCAATCCAAAAGGAGGGATCCTCCTTGAGCTCAAAATGTGGTACTTCAACTGATGCATAAACTGGTGGAGGTGCAGATGACAATGGTATCCCTTTAGATGATACCAAAAAATTCATAGCCTTGACCGTTCCACAACACTGTGGAGCACGAAAGTTGCTAACCCCATTGATCATGGGCTTAGAAACGCTCTTGGTGGGCGTGCTTTGCGTCGAGCTTGTACCAGAATGAACCGATGAGGCTCTCCCACCCGTTGTTATAGAGCGAGGAGTAGCAGCACTGTAACCATTCCCGAAGTTCAGCGCATGGTTTGCCACAAGAGGTGGTGGGGGCGGCAACTGGAATTGTCCCGGATGGCGCGAATACTCCCTTCGATCCGGAGAAGTCAATCCTGCCTGTTCGACAATCGGAACCCATCCAAACCTGCCCTTGCTCGCCGGCAAATTATCGGGCGTGCGTGACTGGAAGAACTGATCCGACCCTTTCGCTTGGCTCTTGGAAGGGGTTTTCTCGCTCTTTCTCCTTAAATGTGTTTCTTGATCCAGTCCGGACTTACGGTTTCGCTCGAGTTCTTGAATGGCGCTAAAAGGAAGTCTTGAGGGATCCGCACCCTGCTGAGTTGCAGATGAAACGGTCTGCTCTAGTGGAAGATTCTCGTTGTTTGTGTCGGTGGTAGGTTTCTTCCCGGAGTTCCGCCGGAAGAATTTCAACTCCCTTAACTTTCTGATAGAAAAAAGTTTACTCCAGCTGAGGAGAAAGAAAGCATGAGGATCAACAAAAAAGAAGTCGTGAAGAAGGGAAAATCGGGTTGAGAAATCAACGAATGATGGAAAGAGATAATAACCTGAAAGATTTAGTGAATAGTAGATTCCGAAGTCGAGAAATCGTTAACGATATCTGCTTCCCGATCAAAGAACAGATACTAACGACGCGCTGCAAAGGATCGAATTTCATCCCTATGTCGAGAAATCCTGAACGATATCTGGAAAACTTTGAAATTTTTGAAATAACGACGCGCGGATAATAACGATGCGCCGCAAAGGTTCGAATTTCATGCCTATGCCGAGAAATCCTGAACGATATCTGGAAAATTTTGAAAATTTGGAACGTTGCAAAGATCCTATTTCATGGCTGATTTGAATGTAGTTAGTTATGCAAATTTGCTTTGAATAGTAAGATGTGGACGAAATATTCGTACATCCACTATGAATCTAACTCTAGTTCTGCATGCTTCACTATGAAGGTATTTATGTAAGCCAAAATGCAAATCTAGTTATTCTACTCTTTACCAATCATACATATGAACGTCATATTGTACATTTAACTAGGCTAGTAATATATAATAGTATATATTAAATAATAATATGATCTAATGATATAAACCTATAGGATTACACTATTTAAAGAACAACTAAGCCCTCCCATCATTGTTCGACTATCATAATTTCCAAGTAATTATCGCATGATCCCTATCAGGGACCAAAATCTAATTTTGATTGTTTTGGTATGTTAGAAAATTATTATTTGAACATTTTATCTACCCATATCAACAGAAAGATCACACAAATTATACATCATTTTTTTTACTTATGACATCTATGATCAATAATTATCTGATCTCCACTAATGATTAATATCATGAGTTTATAAACCATAGTGTTCAACACACATCTCTGCTTATTAAGAGAATGGGTAATTCAATTGCCCTCATCGCCTGAGTTCTGAAGTTCCTCATTGACTGTCATTTAAAATTTACTGATAAGCAACCTTTGGTGTCATTCAACAACCAATATTCGACATTGTCTTCTCATTTGTAGGCATCGCCTCAAATCATGAAATGATCAAGTTGACTACCTACAATCGCCCTGCTTTTAATGTTCTTTATTGACTATCATATGATATTTGGCAACGACCAATATATGACATTTGTTAGCGACCAATATCCATTCGTTATCTTTCCAATATCTCAACCTCCCTTCATGTCAAAACAAATACTAACTTAACGGGGATTTAAATCTCAATTCTCAAAATCATTCAATTTACATTGCCTAATAACAATTTTAACACATCAAAATTCATTCTAATGTATCATAAGAGATCTTTCGACATTTGTTTTTATTATATTGTACTTACGACTTCTTTAGTTATGAGAAAAAAATTTTCTTTGTAATTTTTAATTAATACACATAAAAAAATTTTAACTAGACTAATCTACATAAAATTTTCTCATTCTTAGAAACAAACTATATAAACTAATGTCCCATATAGGAGTGTGAACGAGTCGAGGAAGAGCGAGCCCAAGATTAGCTCGTGTTCGACTCATTAAAAAAATATCACTATTCGTGTTCGGATCGTTTGTATTTCAAACACAAAAAGTGTGTTCATGTTCGACGTATTTGCTTAGCGAACTAAAAACGAGCTTTTCATGAGTAATGAGTAATTTTGACAGTAGCCGTAGAATAGTTAAGTGTGGAGAAAATATTTAATAAATAATTAATAGTAATTTGGAGTACTGTAAAATTAGAGAAATATTCAAAAGCATTTGTTTTTGTAATTGTAATGATGATTTAATGTAATGAATGCATGCTTAATTAATATTTCTCTGAAATTATGTGTTGTTGTTAGAAGGATGATTGACATTATGATCGATGTGTTATGTTGCTCTAGTCTTTATTTAATGGCTGACGCTTTTAAGATTAAGAGATAAGCATATTATTACTTAATATGAGTGCATTATTTGATATTTATCCACAAATTTTAGTTATTTATTAGCTATTATGGTATATTCCTTACATATTTGTGTGATTTCATGTGGTCATTATGACATGATGTAATAGTTGGGTTTGGCAAATCCCTTTTTAAATATTGGTTAAACGAAATGATGAATCCACTAGATGATAATTCTTTTAAGAAATCATTTGATTTTTATGGGATCTTTGTCCACATTTCTCGCCATATATATATATATATATATATATATATATATATATATATATATATATATATATATAT
>JXCR01020008.1:0-10575 GCA_002079205.1 Phalaenopsis hybrid cultivar
AGGACCCCAATAAAAAATATTTGCTTTACACAACATCTATATTTATCCTCAACAAAAACACCACATTACCATCTTCATTTTCATTTCATTTCCTTTGTTAGTCAATCAAAATCAATGCCCCAACAAGAAATCAATATTACAAAACTACAGTAGAGATTATTAAAGAGACAAATTACGAGAAATTGTTCAGTAGTGATCATGCAATAATTTATGAAAATAGGCAAAAATTCAACAGAGTTCAGAAAAAGATTCCTGAATGATGAACAAAACACAAAACTAAGCCCAAGAAGTCACATTACAACACAGATTTATATTTTCTCTCTCTCTAAACTCAAACAAAGAAATTTATTTAAAGAGAAAAAAAAAAGATGAAACTTCAAAAGAAAGAAAAGCTTCAGCTTCACTCCACTTTAGTTGTAGCATTGTCTTCATCTCCTCACTTTTTCTTCTCGGAAACACCAGCAGATCTGCAGAACAAAAATTTTAATGTTATGAATTTTACTATCGGCATGAATTCTATATAGAATAGCTTCAGAGAAGGCTGCACAGTCTAAGTTGTTGAAATTTAAACAAATTAATTACAGCAATTCCGATATTGGGATACATACCACCCAACTCGCTTGTATTTGCATATCTTACAGCTTAACTTTACTTTCTACATTTAGACCACCCAAATCTTTCACATCACATCAAAAATGCCACTATTATGACATTTAAAAAGAGAAATATTGCTTTATATGTTTATAGCTATGGGGACATTTACATACATACCACTCAATTCGCATGTATTTGCATATCTTACAGTTACACTTTACTTTTTACATTTAGTACGCCCAAATCTTTCATATCACATCAAAAATACAACTATTTTGATTTCTAAAAAGTGAGATGGCCTTTTTACATATATAGATTGTTAGCATTTACTGTATAGGATACAGTAGTTATTCTGTTCTGCGTGCTTTCTGTATCTTGCCATCTTTCAATATATATGATGGTAGGTGTTCACTGTTGTAATGAACAAAATCATTATTATTTCTTCTTTCCAATTTACCTTCTCTGCTATATTTCTGTGTTGTCTGTTTTTCACTAAAAGCCAGATTCATTCATGGTATCAGAGCTTCTTTGCCTCACGGCACCTCGTCTCTCATCTTATTGCTACAGGCTCTTCTCTCTGTCAGTGCCACTACACACAACCTCTTCAAGGTTCCTAAACCGAAAATCAGCTTTTTCATCTCTTGTCCAAGAACTTTCTCTTTCATCTCTTGATTGGGTATTGGGATCCTATTCCATCATCAAGTGGGGTTTTCATATTAGGCTTTACCCTTTCCTTTTAAAGGATCTGTAACCACTATTCCTGCATTTCCTTTTTCTTTTTTTTTTGGTTACCTGCACTATGATTTTCACCTACATCTTTTCTATTCTCTCTACCGTCCGATTCTTAGGTTCGCGGTTTAGGAAGGCTCAAAGGTTTACATGGTTTCCCTCTGTAAGATATTTTTTCTTTCTCGGTTTTTTTTCCCCTTAATCTTTCACCATCCTGTATTTTCTCTTATATTCTTTGGTTCCATGGATTCTACCTCAATCAATTCGGCTCATATTGTTGCCTCCCCCACTAATCCTACCTCTCTAACTTGAGATCATCCTATTCCCACACAGCTCAAGTTCCTTATCACTCACATCAAGAACAGCATATCCACACCCCTAAATGCTGAAAATCACATCACTTGGAAGGCTAAAGTGCTGAATTTATTCAAAGGCTGATGGGTTTGAAGGGTTCCTGACCGGAAATCGCTATCCACCTGCCTCTACGGTTTCTATTTCTTCCAGTGATGGATGATAATTTACCAAAACCTTGTTGCCACTCTTACTCAATGGATGATAATTTACCAAAACCTTGTTGTCGCTCTCTGTTCAATTATCTACCCATCCATTCTTCCTTATGNATGGATGATAATTTACCAAAACCTTGTTGTCGCTCTCTGTTCAATTATCTACCCATCCATTCTTCCTTATGTCCTTCATCTTGACACTTGCACTGCCGTTTTTATCCTTGATCATCATCTACAATCTACCAACTGATCCCACATTCTACAAATCAAAAATGAATTACATAATCGCAAGATGCAAGGAAAGACTATGCAACAATATCTCTTGAATATCAAACAAAGAGTCAATCTAGTGGCTGTCGCGGGAGTGGTTGATCCCGAAGACATTATTTTATGCACCATCAACGGGCTTCCTTCCAACTACCACACATTCAAAACTGCTACTTGCACTGCCCTTCAACACCTTCATTTCGTTGATCTCTACACCCCTTCATAAGCTTACATCTACTAATTTTCGTGCTATCACTTTTACAGCTAACGGATATGCTGCCAAAGATCTACAGACTCACAAAACGCTCCTTGAAAGATCGTGTGTGCAAGGACTCTATCCCATCCCTTCCTTGGATACTTCTTCAACGAGATCTCTTGCTCTATTCCTTATCCAACAAGTTCCCAATCTCAAGTATAAATGCCTCAGCCATCCCAGTCATCAAGTTCAACACCTTCTCAAGCACCGCATTCCCTCATTGAGTCGTGAAATTCTACCATCAAGTTGTACTTCATGCCGCTTGGCCAAAAGTTGCAATTTAATGTTCTTGGCTTCCACCACTTAAGCCTTGCATCCTCTACACACTATTCATTATGATGTATGGGGACCATCCCTAAACTCCTCTCTACAATCTTTCAAATAATATGTAATATTCATTGACGACGGGAGTAATCATCAAAATGCAATATTTGTTGATGATTGATGATTACTCCCATTTCTCTTCGATTTACTTGCTCAAACATAAAAATGAAACTTTGGCCAAATTTGTTGAGTTTAAACAACTGGTTGAAAATCACACATTAAAATTCTTAAAACCGATGCATGTGGTGAATACATTAATGATAATTTTACCAATTTTAACATTTCCCAACAATTCACTTGCTCTTACAACCTGGAATAGAACGGTATCGCTAAGTGTAAACATCGTCATTTACTTGAAACCACTCGTACTCTCCTACACCAGGCCTCTCTTACTGCATACTTTATCGGCCGACACTATTCTTACTGCATGTTATTTGTAAATCGACTTCCCTCCAAAACCACTCAAATTAGATCCCCATAAGAATGTCTTCATAACAAACCTCGCACTTATAATCATCTTAGTCTTTGGATATCAATGTTTTCCATGGTTTCATCCCTATTCTCAACACAAATTTTCTCCTTTTCTAAACAATGTCTTTCCATAGGATATGCCGCTACTCGAAAAAGCTATAAATGTCTTGATCCTCACACTCACAAAATTTACATATCATGTCACATGTCATCTTTGACGAAACCATATTTCCCTACCAACAAATCTCATCTCATACCACTCTCACATCCTCGATTCCATCTCAATTACCTCCACTCTTGTTAGTTCTCACTTCTTTGCTACCGGTTTCTTTGACTAGGACCAGTAAAAATTCCATTCCTCTCACTCCCTCTGCTCCCCTAACCTCCCCTCCCTCCAACGAACCTAATCGACCGAAAGTCTCCTCCCTCTCTTCTCACTCGGGTCCGGCTACCGCTTCAAATCTTTCCTCTCAACCTTCGTCTCATATTCCTAATCATCATATGATTACTCGCTTTAAAACTGGTCATCTCAAACCTAAACAAATTATGAATCTTACTCATCAATTACAACATTTTGATCCAACTTGCTAGGTCGCAGCCATCAAACATCATCACTGGCGACAAGCTATGTCTGAAGAATTTCAAGTTTTACAAGCTCAAGATACTTGGGTCTTAGTTCCTCCTCCCTATAATCAAAATCTTCAAGGTTGTAAATGGACCTACAAAACCAAATGTCTTGTGGATGGTTTTGTTGCACGTTACAAAGCTAAACTTGTTGCTCAAGAATTCAAACAACACTACGATCTTGATTACAATGACACCTTCGAACTTGTTACTAAAATGCATGTTATTCAGGTGCTCCTAACTGGCATATTCTTCAGTTGGATGTCTAAAATCTTCAAAGTTGTAAATGGACCCACAAAACCAAACGTCATGTGGGTGGTTCTACTGCACGTTACAAAGCTAAGATTTTTTGCTCAAGAATTCAAATAGCACTATGGTCTTGATTACACTGATACCTTCAATCCTGTCAAAAAAATGTCTACTATTTGAGTTCTCTTAACTGGCGTTTTCTTCAATTGGATGTCCAAAATGCTTTCCTTCAATGTCACCTACTGATACTATTTAGATGGAGCAACCCATAGGTTTCACTAATCATATCAATCATTGTTATGTATGTCATCTTAAGAAAGCTTTGTATGGTCTCATACAGGCTCCCAGGCCAGGTTCGCCACTTTCACTAATTATCTTAAACATCTGAATTTCAATCCTAATAATGTCGACTCCTCATTATTTTGCTATCATCAGAAGACCATTCACATTTATTTTCTTATTTATGTTAATGATATTATTTTCACTGGGAATCATCAAGACACGATCAACATTATTCTTCACCAGCTTCAACAATAATTTAAGATAAAAAATTTGGGCACCATTACAACCTTCTTATGTTTCACAACTCTTTTCATATCTTCTAGTCTTCCTCTTTATCAAACTACCTATGCCAATAAGCTCTTGCATACCTCCGATATGACTAATGCTAAATCTGTTCAAAATTCTTCCATCTCGCGTCAAAAAACATCGGCTCCTGATCTCACTCCTTATCATGATCCCTCCTACCACAAACTTGTTGGATCATTAAAGTATCTCACAATCACTCAACCCGATCTTTCCTATGTTGTCAACCAAATTAGTCAAACTATGCACCAACATATCCAACACTCTTTCAAATAGCTAAAGCGCTCATTTAAATATCTTCATTGCACTCAAAACCCTTCAGCTTAGCCATTATCAAAAGCAACCTCGAGTTAAGGGCATATGTTGACTATTGGGTCCACCACAGGTTATTGTATTGTTCTTGGTGCTAATCTTATTTGTCTATTAAAAAGCAACAAAATGTAGCTCGCTACTCCACTGAAGCTGAGTACTTTTATTTTTAAGATGTTTANTTAAGGGCATATGTTGACTATTGGGTCCACTACAGGTTATTGTATTGTTCTTGGTGCTAATCTTATTTGTCTATTAAAAAGCAACAAAATGTAGCTCGCTACTCCACTGAAGCTGAGTACTTTTATTTTTAAGATGTTTACGTATGGCAAGTTTAATAAACCTATTGGAAGTGTTATGTTGCAGATTTTTAATAAATTCAATATCTCTATTCTGCTAATTGTAAACCTGTTACTAACTTGGTTATGTGGAAGAAAACTAATAGAGGTGTTCTGAAGTTCAAAACAAATGGTAGTTGGAATAATTACTGCGCCATTGCCACAGCCGTTACCGATATTATTCGGCTACGATGTCTGCTACAAGATTTTAACATTCAGAATACTCCTACTATTACTCCGCATTGTGATAACACCTCCGCAATTGCTCTCGCCAGCAATCTATTATTTCATTCCAAATCCAAGCACATAAAAAATGACTGCTACTACATCAAAAAATGCATTCAGAAAAATCAGATTATGGTTCATCATATTACTACTACTGCTCAGCTTGCCTACATCTTTACCAAACCTCTTTCCAATAATAGACTTAAGGAAATCCGCACCAAACTAAACATCTCTTCACCAAATTATTTAGTTTGAGGGGGATGTTAGCATTTACTACATAGGATACGTTAGTTATTGTGTTCTGCATCTTGCCATCTTTCTATATATATGACGGTAGCTGTTTACTGTTGTAATGTAATCAAATCAATCCTATTTCTTCTTTCCACTTTACCTTCTCTGCTATACTTTTTTGCTGTTTGTTTTTCACCAGAAGCCGGAAGTCTTCCATAGATAAGGTGGCATATATATTAAAATTGAAGTTTAGAGTTAGATATGTAAATACGTAGGAGCTACGTGGTATGTAGGTAAATCTTCCTTCAGATAAATATTATAGATGCTCATATCTATTCATTTCCACTCAGTGCAACATGTGATGCATTAACATTATACTACATTTTGCACATACCGTTTTGAGAAAATTTAAATCACATTACTCTCCTCATTGATTCCGATTCTTTTCAATATATTAAACTTCCGCATTATATAATTCAATTATTTCTCACTCTATGCTTCTAACCACAGCAATATCCATCATGATGGCTGTATCCTCACTGTTTCGGTGCATTTCTAAAATTGATTGATTATAAATGTCAAAAAAACATAAAACCAACACAAATATAAACGGCAAAATTTTTTTAAAAAAATAGTGTTCAAACTAAAAAAATGATTTAGCAGGTGATATTTGATCTGATCATATTCAGACAAAATGACAAATAAAAATATTCACCAATAAATAGCAAAATCTAAGGCGACAAACAAATGATGCTAAGAACTATAGACCCTAGAGCCAAGATAAGGATGGAAAAAGAAAATGAGGTGACAAGTTAAGGAATGGCGGTTCCAGTTATCTAAAAAGTGAATAGAAATCAGAAGTTATACTTTATTTCAAGAATTTTAAATTAAGTTTTTCAAAAATCATGCAAAAGGTTTTTATAGAAATCTATTATCATTTATAGTCTTGCAATGTTTGATACTCTCAAGAATTTGTAGGTTCCTAAATCAAAATATAGTTTTGTTAGCTCTCCAATTGTTGGAAACAGCTCAAATCTACCATTTATAATCTTGCCATGTTTGATAATCTCAAGAATTTGCAGGTTCCTAAATCAAAATATAATTTCGATGGCTGTCCAATTGTTGGAAACAGCTCAAAATCTAACTTCATAAGCAATCAACTATAAGAGCAGTAAAGAGTAATGGCTTGATTTTTATGCAACATTACAGCAGTAAACAAATAAAACAAGGGAAATTTGCATGCATGGTATCTCACACCTAAACTTTCATACATGCATAAATACATATCACTTTAGTGCTTTATACCTATTGCATGAAAAGGTGTATTTCACTCTTTAAAAGTTGTGATAGTGCTATTTTTTTTATGTGATATTAAAGATCTGAGTGCTATTTGTGTAAATACGAAAGTTTAGGTGTTAGAAATGTAAATACATAAGAATTGTGTGCTATGCAACTAAATTCCCCATTAAAAAAGTGTCAACTGCAAAACAAAACTGACCTCATCTTCCTCAGAACATTAGCCATCTCCTCTCTCTTCTTCTTGGCTCTCTTGTGTGTACCCAACTTTCGCTTTGCCACCTTTAGTGCACGCTTGTCCTTGCCAACTTTCAGAAGCTCGGTGATCCTCTTCTCATAAGGAGCAAACCCAGCAACTTCCCTGATTAAGTTCCTTACAAAATGAACCCTCTTGCTAGTTTTCTGAAATTTCATATCAACAAATAAGCCCGCATACATAAAGCATATCATATAAAAACTTCAACAGACATGAATGACTAACAATTGCAAAAAAAAATTAAGAAAGGCGGGAATGATTTGAAGATTTTCATTAAAATTGTTTATATTTTCATTATTAATGCTTGATAAAAAAGAAAATCAAGTTATTACACAGTACACACCTAAAAGAGAAATAGGTAAATTCATCGACTCGATTGAAAAATGTAAAGCAAGAATACAAGCTTCCAGGATCCACTATATATTTTAAAGTCCCAGTATCTATATGTATTCTAGGTCCTGATGTTCAAAAGCTGAAAACATTACGTCTAAGAAAAACAGAAAATAAAAAATTTTCATTACATGTGGCTGATTTTAAGAATATTCTTCAGAAGTTATGCTAAGGAGCTATTTGTAGCCAATGGCGCTTGCTGATATCTCAAATAGAAGTTTGAAGAAATTATTAGCTGCGGATAAGGATGAGAGTAATTAAGCGCACTAGATGAGCAATTATATAAACTTTTTTTATGGTTGATTATTTGTATACTTGAACACGTTTGGACAAAATTTTAAAAACTGAACAAGGTTGAACACTGACTGTTGTTAAAAGATGCTTGTAAACCAGCTCATTTATTGCTTAATAAGTAGCTATTTAAAAACTAGATAAATGCTCATTTAATGATGACTTAATTACTTATTAAATGACTTAGATTATCCTCTCACATTAACCATTTAACATCTTATACACTTCAAAAAAATTCAATATTATTACAATTACAAATATGATGAAAAATTCAAACAAATAGACAGATTGGTAGGTTTAATTTTTTCTTTTATTAATATGTAAATTTTACCGAATAAGGTAAATAATAAAAAATAAATTATGCCAATTTTCATTAAATTAGTGAATCAAACTATAATTAGTAAATATGTTTAAATTGTTAACTAGTATTTATATAGTAAGGCTTAATTAAAATTTGATTATGGCTCAAACTTGATAATAAAATTAATAGATAGATTTGAACAAGATTTTAAAACTTGTGTCATGTTCAAACTTGGATCGAACTTAATAAAAAAATTAAATGAACAAGTCTAAGAAAATCAATACTTAGTTTGGCTTGGTTTATTGACAACCCTAAGGGCAGGCACCGCACCTTCCTCTTATGTTCGGAGCCAATATCACAAAGACTAACATTGGCCTAAGTTCAAAAAGAGATCACACAAGATGAATTATCAACAAAGGTAAGATTTTTAGCTAAGCAAAAGCTTCGTACCTAATTTTGCAAGAAAGCCCATTTGATGAGGATAGATAGACTTGCATTCGATAGTTGATAATTCGATTGATGACACTTAACTCTCCATCAAACTATAGCATCGTTGCTACAATTCATTTTACAATTTGCAATTTCCCAAATCTAATATAAGGTTTCCCTGATTAAAGAATTCATCCAAAAGACAATTCTTCACAAACTACCATTGTTTTTTGTTCATGGAATCAATTTATCAATCCCTAATTTTTTTAGGGCTTCTGCTCTAATCTTCAAACTACAAAACATTAGGGTTGTCAAAACGGCTCGTTGTTTGTGAGCAGCTCATGTTCGGGTCGTTAAGTAGCTCGTGTTCGGCTCGTTCACTAAGCAACTGAGCCAAACACAAACAATTTTTGTGCGCTTGGCATATAAACGAGTCAAACACGAACAAAGATTTGTCTGTTCGTGTCAACTCATTTTGGCTTGAAATAATTAAATTATTTATATAAATACATATAATGAGGTTTGGAAAAGCATTAGCACATGACAAAAGTAATTTTTTACATAAAAGTGTAGGCATGTACACTATTTTTAGTAAACAAATAGTTGTGCATATAAAAAAAAGTATCAAAAAATATAATTGAAATCCAATGGTGTACCAAAAATGTTTACTAGTATTTTACGGGTTGTCACACCCATGTAGATATGCTATTTTTCATAATTATTATATTCCATTGTTCTAAAAATGTGTGTACAAGGCATATGATCATTTTGAGCAGCATACAAGTTAGGATATACAATCTTTGAAAATAAATGAAATTTTCCTTACAAATATTATTACAATTCATAAGACATTTTTTTCAGTATCACCCACCTGAGAAAGGTGTTACTTCGCAAAATTTA
Source organism: Phalaenopsis hybrid cultivar (assembly GCA_002079205.1). Classification (NCBI taxonomy): domain Eukaryota; kingdom Viridiplantae; phylum Streptophyta; class Magnoliopsida; order Asparagales; family Orchidaceae; genus Phalaenopsis; species Phalaenopsis hybrid cultivar. The sequence continues at coordinate 9,572 of JXCR01020008.1, forward strand.
AATTTCAATACAAATGATAAGTTTNCAGTATCACCCACCTGAGAAAGGTGTTACTTCGCAAAATTTAAATTTCAATACAAATGATAAGTTTATCTACTTTTTATGATGTACAAAAATGTGGATGAATTTAGTCAAAATTTAAACATTTCTTGTTCAAAACCTATCTCGATATTTGCAACATATCTCGAGATCATGTTTGATGATAGATGGAAATTTGTTGAAGTTGTATCAGTTGCTCCTCTATTTTCGAGCAAGGCCAGCTTCTTCGTTTAAAAATATCAAAATCTGAAGATATATATATATATATATATATAGTAAACATGTATGATGTCGGAAACTAGGCATAGCTCAGTTGATAGTGTCGATTAATTAGGCATAGCTTAGTTGATAGCGTCACATTAATTGATTGGTAGCGGGGAATTTTATCTTCTACCATTTTATATTATACTTTTCGATTCATATAAGATTATAATAAGCCTATATAATATAAGTAATGTGCACAGCTTAGTTGTAGCATGGGTTCCTCCCTTACTGTGCAAACAAGTTCAAATCGCTTATTTGTACTTATGTCGTGAGCAGTTTGGCCCTGAGAAGCGGGTAGATGGGTCGGGCCTAGACGGTTCGAGCGACGGGTATGGGCAAGCCGAGCGGGTTTGCTCTGAGGGACGGGTCAGCGGGCTAATATCAAGTCAGAGCGACCCTAGGACTAGCCCAACAGAGCACGCCCGCACCACGTCAGCAATTTGTGGGAATTATAATGAGCAACTGAGATTTAGGCGATTAACCTAGGTGGTAGATCTGAGCGCAGGATAAAGCGGTGGGGATCTAAAGGTGGGCATCCAAAAGACCAGATCANTGTGGGAATTATAATGAGCAACTGAGATTTAGGTGATTAACCTAGGTGGTAGATCTGAGCGCAGGATAAAGCGGTGGGGATCTAAAGTGGGCATCCAAAAGACCAGATCAGGTGGTTGGATAAGGAGATGAATCCAAGGGCTATGATT
>JXCR01020031.1:0-14964 GCA_002079205.1 Phalaenopsis hybrid cultivar
ATCTTGGGCTTGTTGGATTTTTCTTTTCGAGACGCTCGATTCGACTATAAGCTCGCTAGATTCGACATCATTTTGACCTTTCAAATGCCTCTGGAAATCATCTAGTAGCGGTTTAATAACTTGATCTGGGCTTGATTTGACTCAGATTAGACTAACTTTTATATCATTAGGTCCGTTTCATCGAGCCGATCAGTTTGACTATAATTTTGCTGAAATCGGAGTTTCGGATGACTCATAATCGAAGTTTGAATGTTCGTGCTCAAAATATTGCATCGAGATTGGTGTTGGATTATGATAATTTGTTGGTGTCGTGTCACTAATTTAGCACATTTCACTCATATATGTTATGAATATGATTCTAAATCAAAATTTTGGAGCATAATATTTCCGCTATATTTTCTATTTTTAATATAATTTTTAATTTATAGTTAATTTATAAAATAAAAGTCAAATTTAATAAAAAATTAGAATTTGGTTGTCATTTAAAAATTAAATTTATTCGGTGGTTCAACTACTGATTCTGATCAATGCTGCATGCAAATAATTTTGGAACAAACTTGAATTAGTTGGATGATCAATTCACGGTTGAACCATTGAATTGGATGGTTTGGTCGGGATATTAAAACAATTTTGCTTTTTTTATTTCTATTTACTCCTTATAAGATCACATTAGTGAAGATTTCAGAATCTTAAAATTTTGTGTGAATCAAAGAAAGCTGGAACAATGATATAAAAGCGTTAATTTCTTAGGTTAATTAATTGGAAGAGGTGCAAGGGCATAGTTGTTTGTTGATAGATGAATCTGAATGCATCATTAACGAATATGCCATATTTAATGGATATGTTGTGATGAATGATTAGATAACTGGAAAGTGTTAGAGAATCATGCTCAACAATGAGGATGTAGTGAAATTGCAGTACATACATACATAAGCGTGCACACGTGTGTGTGTGTGTGAGAGAGTGTGTGTCATTTGTAGGTTGAGCTAAAATTGATAGGAGAAAATGTCAAAGATTATATGGAAGAGGCTACTAAATAGTAAGCTCATAATGGTTTTAAGCATTCAAATCTAACAAGAGATAACAAAAGACAAATAGGAGAGCACCATGATGTTTAGGCTATGTTGATTCAATTGCACATGCTTTTACTTCTATTAAGCAATTGTTAGAAGATGAGACAATATTTTAAAACGAGGCAATAAATAGTGGTAAGAGGATTTTCTGGAATATGCTATGAATGAGAAAATAAAGTTAATGAACAAGAATTACACTAAATAACTTGTTAATAAAACATTGAGTAATGTATGGAAAAATATGGTATTCTCGATGTAAAGCAAGTGAGACTTAAGGTTAGATTAGGGTGATGTGATTCACTCAGCAAGAAAGGAAAAAATTAATGAAATTTTCTTACATTTTGTAAAGCTTATAACAGTTTGATGTGATCTAGAGCTAGAATAAATGAATGTAGAAGTGTTTTTTTGTCATAAAAGCTTGAGGGAGCCATTTATATAAGTAAGCTAGATAGATACATCAAACATAATTAGTAAAATAAAGTATTTTCTAAAAAACATATAATATGGTTTAAAATAATTTCCACTCTAATAATAAAAATAAATCAACTAAGTTATGGATCATTTTTTGTAGAAGCATACTTTTACTATACATCTTTTTTATAAATAGTTCTTCATGGATAATGTTATGCATTTAATTATGGATATTGATGTCATGATGATAACTAGTAACAATTTGATCGAAATAGTAAAGAAAAAGGTGTCATGTTAGATGCATCTAGTAAGAGATGGGGATAAATGCTTGTTATATGTATCACAATGAAAACATGTTCTTAATATTAAAAAAAAAAACATCTTGAATGGTTACAATCAAATCTATCTGATCTTCTTTTAGTTCATAATTCAAGCTTTCTAATTGAGGACTAAATGTATGTAGATATAACTCTATGTGCAAGAGTTGTTGGCAATCTCATGTACTCTATGATATATATATGTTCTTAATATATAGTATCACTGTAGCTTATAAAATGAGTATGATATGTAGGTATATGATTAAAATTGGGAGAGTATACTAGAAGATCGTTCAATATATCTTTTGATATTTATAAAGGCTACTAATCTTTGATTCTCCCGATGATCTTAACAAATATATATCATTGACAAGGTATGCCTTTATAGTATATAGAAACAAGGGCAACTAAAAAAACATACTTTGAATTAGTAGTGGAGATCCTAAAGGCAATATACATTGATGTTACTTTGGACATGAATAAAAACATTTGATTCTTTAGAAGCTTGAAAAAAACATAAATGATAATAAAAATATGATGTGATAGTCATACTACAATTTAGTTGATAAAAATCACTTGTTTTATAAAAATGATTAAGCATATTGACATTAAGTTGCATTTCATTTGAGACTATTATACTTAGGTTGTTGCAGATTTGTAGAAATCACATAAATATTAGGAAATTCTATTCTTTTATTACATATGTATGTACATATTCTCTTTCTTATTAAATGCTCAAATAATTTATTAAAACCTTATAAAAAGGGTAATTAAAATAAAATAATTGAAAAGGGCAAGTTCTCAGGTTAATTGTCATTATCTCCCACATGATAAGTCAACCCTTACATGCGTAACCGTTATTTGGGTTGGTCGATCATTTTTTCATAACCTTTTTTAACTTTTTTTCATTTAATTATTTTAATGAATTTAAATTAATAAAAAATTAAAATGTAATCTTAATAATTTTAATAATTTTAGTAAATTTGAATATTATTAAGATTATTTAAAAACTTTATAAATTTTTTTCCTTAAATTTATTTCTTATTTTATTAATTTTANCTACAATAATTTTTTCAATATTTGTAAATCATATTTTTTATAAATAATATATAAAATATGATTTCTTATTGGATAATTTACATATATTTTTTAAAATTATATATTTTATAGAATATAGTGTGGTCATTTTTATAATAAAATTTGCAACTATTTATTATCACATATTATCTTAGCTAAGTATTTCAAGTTTTAATTCATTTATAAAAAAATTAGAATAAAATATATTTGATTATAAATAAGTATAAAATTGACTATAAAATGTTTGCAAATCATTTAATAAAGTAAATTGTTTAAAAATATATGTAAATTACCCAATAAAAATTAGTGTAAAAAATATTAAAATTACTGTTAAATAAATTTTCTTAATAATATTCTATTGTTTTTTTAAAATTTACCAAATATATAATTTTCTATTCAAATATAAACCTTATAAACATTAAACAAAGATCGATAAAATATTTATAGAAGAAAAGAAATATTTTAAACTAATATTAAATTTAGAGTTATGAAATAAGAAAAAAAATTAAACAATAAATTATAAAATACTTAAAGAAAATTAATTCATTAATATTTTAAATATTTTTAATTTTTTTTTGAAAAATTTAAAATTACTAAGAAGACCGACCACCGCATGTACATGCGAATCCTGATTGATAATTGCCCATCAAAATAGCTCCTATTTAATCTTTTTTATTAATCCCATTGCTAAAAAAAAAAAATATTTAATACTATATCTTTTCAGTCCAAGGAATTCTTCTACTTGTACCATTCTCAATTGCTTAAACTTGTTTTTCTACATGTCGCTTAAAGCTTTATGGTAGGATACGGCTAGGCAGGTTAATGATTTAATTTCGAGCTGAGTTGAGGTTAGCTCTTAATTGGCTCAATAGATTTAGTGCGACACGAAATTGGCTCATGGCTCGTTATAATCGATTTTGAGCCAAATCAAGTCGAAATTGAGCCGAACTCGATCTGACTCAAAATCTAAACAAACTGGCTCAAATTTGAGTTATTTGGATCTGTTTCAGCATGAAATCAACTCAATCCAGCCCAAAATTGAAACTAACCGGCTAAAAGTGAGTTATTTGGATCCGTCCTTGATCAAAATCCACTCATTATATTCAATTTTACTTCGCATTATATATATAATTTTTATAAATAAAAATTACTAAGAGCACATCTCAAACCAGTTCGAGCGGATTCATATATAATTTGAGATCGGCTAAAAAAAAATTTAGCCAAAGTTTGGACTTATAGGTTAGCTCATTTATTTCACTCGGATCTTGATCCGAGCCAACAAATTGATTTTTTGAGTCATTGAGCCAGATTCAAGACGATGAACTCAACTTGTGCAGGTCTTGGAGTTGGAAGCCGATCCTCTGTTTTGTTTATGCTCGACCACTCTATAACACCAACTGAACGAATGAATATCAGCAGCCATTTGGCTTCGCCATGTAGAAAAGTTCACATTTGATTTTCCCGTCGGAGTATTGCATCGATAATTGAATCCCTCGATTTCGTGCAGCGGAGGAGAAGCTCCGATCCAAACCAACCGCTGAAGGCGCGCGATCGGAAGGGTATTTCTTGAGATTCCTCATCATCTGTGAATCTAAGGCTTGAGTTCCAATTGTTTGTTCTGTTATCCAACAATTTTGTATGTTTTTATTGAGATTTTGGAGATGGTTTCCGGTAATTCTGTGCTGAAATTCGGAGATTACTATTTTTTTGTTCATTAAGAGCTGATTTCTTGCTCAGCTGAATCTATTCATGAGAATTTTGATGAACTGTCTTCCAAACCCTTCCTCGAGAGATTAGCTGATGGGTTTGATGGACTGGATGGGGACAAAAATTGGATCAGGAGTCTGCAAGATATTTTTGTTATACAACAAGATAGTCCTATAACCTAAATGATATTTATTGAAGTATCTTGTTATATAACAAAAATAACTTGCAACAAAAAAATGATATTTATTGTAGTATCTTGTTGTATAACAAGGCAGTATTTTTGTTATACCATTACTACAAGGCAGTATTTTTACCGTATATGAACGGAAAACAAATTTTTTTGTTGTTTATATAGAACCGGCTTGTTGGTTAAGAGAAATATCTACATCTCATGACCAGTTTTATATCAGGATTTCCCGATCAAGTTTTGCCTATCGATACAACTTCCTTTTGGTTTCTTGTTCTTTTTATCATTTATTCTGGAATATGATTGTTCATTGATTTTCATTCAAGATCAATGTAATTAGAGAGTCATTTTATACATAACTTCATGCATTTGCCTCTATTTTTTTTTTTTTTTTGAAGATATTTTTAAGTTTTATGAATGCAATCCTTAAAATTTTCTTTTTTAGGAAGGCTTAAAAACTCTATTGATTGTTCAATTTGACTAACTTGTTAATCTTGCATCCCCAAAATATACTTTACCCTATTATGGACCTGACTGGAGCTTCCTAGTGCTTGAATGGGTTTGCTGACTTTTGCATCTTGTGGGCTACCACTGTTAATGCAAGAATTTGACAGAGGGAAAGAAACTGACAAGAGAGCCACTCCTAGAGGTGAGTTCAACAGATGAAGAATGAAGGCACGCAACAATTGTTGTAAAAAACTATTCTCTTATTTGTCAAATAGGATTGTTATATTACTCTCGTGAGGAGTTTAAAAGCAATTTAGAAAAAGATCTTTTTTTGGATTTAGTAATGGGCTCCCATCTTTATAGTCATATTGGGGGGATATTAGGCATTAGCCTTTTAAATAGGCACTTCAATCTCCCATTTGAATGACAAATCCTTTAATTTTCATTGAAGATCCATGCAATNAAAGGCACGCAACAATTGTAGTAAAAAAATATTCTCTTATTTGTCAAATATGATTGTTATATTACTCTTGTGAGGAGTTTAAAAGCAATTTAGAAAAAGACCTTTTTTGGGATTTAGTAATGGGCTCCCATCTTTATAGTCATATTGGGGGGATATTAGGCATTACCCTTTTAAATAGGCACTTCAATCTCCCATTTGAATGACGAATCCTTTAATTTTCATTGAAGATCCATGCAATTTTAAGAGTTGGAATCGTTAAGAGTATCCAACTTAACATTTCAAGGGATGGAGGACAATTATCCTAATTCAAGAATTACTTGGCGAGGGATTCAAGCCTAGTCATTTTTAAGATTTTCTTTTATAATGATTTGTCTTAATTCGTCAGGCGTTGAAGTGAACATCTCAACTCGATCTGATTTGAGAGATCATATAGATTTGTGCTAATTCTTTAGTTATGCTTATGAGTTATTTGTATATCATGATAACATGAGAAATGATGTGAAAAGAAAACTAAGAGTTTAAGAAACAAATATAAAGTAATGGAAATTAGTTGGTCAAATATAGCCACAAGAGCTTAATTTTTGAAGCAATTATTTGAATTAAATAGGGCAAATGCAAGAAAATAGGAGAATTAAGGGTCATATACTAGTCCAATTGTAGAAAAGAGAGAATGCATGATCATAAAAATAGAATATATTATAATATAGATTATATTGTTTTTAAGTTGTTCATGTTACAAAACTCAAGTAATTTATGGTCTGTTTGGGACAGCTGCAGCTTATCCAGATAATCTGCTGATCAACAGCTTATCCTGATAAACTGGATGATAGTTTGATTTGTGCGTTTGGAAAAAAATTGATTCTGGATAAATAACCATTCTGCCCCTGTTCTGGATAAGCTGTTTTGTTATTTGATTTGTGCGTTTGGAAAATAACTGATTTACAGTTTTTTTTTTGATAAATGACCATTCTGACACGCAACAGTTGTGTTGTTTGTAAGCTATTACCCAAACACTCATTACAAAGGTCGAGATGTGTCTTTCAAGTGATGCACCAATTGATGTATTGCAAGCTGATTAACATCTTTGTTTGAAAAAATCAACATGTTCTCTAATTTTTTCTTTTAAATTATAGTGACTTCTACCAAAATATAATTTCTAAATTTAAATTGATTGACTTGTAAAACCCATTGGAACAACATAGCTTGCAGTGACCAAGCACCTTTCTTCCAGAAATAACATAGTTAATGGAAACAGATTGTGTTCTTATTTCAGAACGATACTGTGGTAGGAATGTAATTTCATATAGCACGAAGAGGCTCAGATACCTCGGTATCAAGAGAGGCGATCTTCTTTTTCTTCTTTTTTGCTGTAAATCTTTGTGGACTTCTTGCAGCTTACTTGTTGCCCTTCATATTGGGTGAAAAATAAAACATTAGGTTTCCCCATCACACAATCCTAACCCTACCTGCATCAGACAAAAGAAAGAGTTGGGGCATGCAGAGGAAGACGAAACAAACCTATGAGTTAGAGTAGCATGAAGCCCCCGCACCTCCACTATAATGGAGGGGCTGAACCAGGGGCGAACTCGCACTTGGAGTTCCCCGACTTCTACATGCTTGAACTTCAAGTTGTGCATGAGAAATGTTTCTCAAAAAGAAAAATTATCAGTTACAACTTAGAGAAAAGCTTAAGGCCATTTTGGGATCATTTTATGGTTTTCATTTTTTTTTTTGTCTTTGCTTTTAATTTTAAAACATATTGCATAATATGTTCAATTTATTTATTTTTAAAATAAATCAAAATGATCTTAAGAACACTAAGAAAATATTTTAAATGCCTTGACTGTTTGGAAAAGCAATCTTGTTCTAATTAAGCATGCCAAATAAATTTTATTCTAAAATAAAATGCAAAAAAAAAAAAAAAAAAAAAAAAAAAAAAAAAAAAAAAAAAAAANAAAAAAAAAAAAAAAAAAAAAAGAAAAAAAAAGTCATCCCAAACAACCCCTTATCAATTTGATACTTAGAACACTCAACAAACAATAAAAATAAAGTAATATTATTCGAAGTCCAGCATGATTTTGCATGTTTATGAAATTTATATCATCGATCAAACCAAAGCAATAAGACTAATGATAGAAATAGACATTACTAGGGAAAAAAATGCTATGGAAGTTACAAAAAGTTTTAAGGCTTTAAAATAAGGAAATTCAAGCGACAACCGATACTTGTTGGTAAGAACAAATATATGCACCCATCAAAATTTCAGTAAATTATAAAGAATACAAAGACTAAACACAAAACTGAGAATTCAAAGGTATATAATTAGTAGGTATCCAACCAAACTCATCGATCTGGCTTACCCATAGTCAACAACAATACTGCACAGAATAGGATAGTTTGCCGTGACAATAACGTAGTACTATGCTACCTCAAACCTGCCATTCGTGCCATCAATTTTACCCAAAAAAAAAAAAATCAAATAAGCATAAACAAAGTTTTTATAGAGTAGATACCAAACATCATTTATACCATAATCTCCATATCATCACATAAAACAACATCCCATATTAGGATATTTGTAGGCCATGCTCTTCATATACATATATTATGGCAACATTCAGCGAGAACATGCATACAAAATACAAAGATTAGTTTATTAAACTATAATGGTAAATAGATGCTTAAAGTTCAGAAAGAAAAACATGCCTAGTCATTTAGTTGATGTCTTAAAAACTTCAAGTAATTAACTTTTTAACCTTATTTAGTAGTTCCTTGATGTCATTAACTAAATCTTTCCTGACCACCGGCCGCAAACCGTGAAAAGTGTTGCCTTTATTTGGTGAAAGTGCATGTATCATTCTTTGACGATTTCAACTTATCCTTAAAAGTTATGCGTTCGAATCAGATTGAGATGGCAAGGGACTGTTCGTGCATTGCGACAGATGGAAGATTTGCCAATACCATTATTCCTATTGATCCTAAATTGAATAATTTTCTTTGAAGGCATACAATAACAAGTCAAATCAGACCTTAAATTGTTCTCTTTCTCATGCATAGCATTCTTAACGGCACTAATAAAGCTATGAGAGCTATTCTGATGAGATAAATGTTCAAATTACTCTTTGAATGGTTTCAATTCGGAAGGTTCACACCAAGCAAATGTAATTTCACCGAAGTATTCCACTAGAACATGATGATCAAGATGTTTTGAATTCCTGGCTTCTTTTGATGTATCTGATGGGTTGCAGACTTGCCCAGGCCACCACAAGTGGCCATGGATCTTCCCTCATACAAAATCCCCAATCCAAAATTCATCACTTGCTTTAAATCTGAGTTGTAACATAATAAAATGAATTTAAAAAAGGTAAAAAAAAATATGAAATAGAAAAACCAACAAGATAAAATCTGATCACTCCGAAAGTAAGCGGAAAATGAACATAATTGAGGTGATGAAGGCTTGCAGATAGAATTACCAAAGCAATAATTAACTAATTTGAATTTTGCTTAAAAAATAAGAATACATGAATCCTGAGTGTTCCTCTTTGATTTCTACTCTCTACAACCTTAAACAATTGAGATCAGTAATATCATTCTTCTAGATTCATCTTCTAAATAAAATCAAATAATCCTTGGTACAACTTTAATCCATACTAATGTAACCCTTTCCACACTGAAATAGCCTAGGGCAGTGAAACAAACCAGATGTCCCGCTCTAGAGGGGAATAGAGAAAAAAAAACAAAGAGGAAACCATGAAAGCATGAGAGGTTAATACATTGCATTCAAGTATTGCAACAATCCAGAATTTCATTGAGATGATTTGCATCGTCTACCTCAGCTTCAGCCGCCCTCTCATAAAAGGGCTTGAGCACCTCCATGTTCTTCGATCACAACTCCTCCACCCTAGAGAGCGGAGTATCTTTTCTAAGCACTCGTGCCGAAGGAACGCAAAGAAGCAGGGAGCAGGTCTGCAAGCTCGATCGCGAACGGAGGAAGGAATGCCGAATCGGAAGGCGCAAGGGCAGAGGTTCGATCGCGATTCGAGGGTAGTAGAGTAATTCAGGAGAAAACACGACAAGGGGATGATCCCGCGGGCGGTGTTATTTGTAAAAATAAAAACGGCGATTTCCAGGATGTAGTGTAAATGTGTTAATCAAACAGTATGACACCGTTTTGAAAATGCCGCCCGCTGTTTTAAGCTGCCCCAAACGGTCCCTTAATTGGACTTGTTTAAAACAATCTATTTAACCTAATTTTCAAACTTACACAATTAAACCTAAAAAATCATTAATTTTTTATCATAATTTATCTTGATGATTATAATTTTATACTCTTGAAAAGTATTCCTCATAATCACAATAAGAGTTTACACATAATAGTTATTTTCTTAGTCCGCTTCTCTATGGAAAGTGCATATGGTGGCATTTACCTCCTCGAGCTTTACACATTCATATTATCTTGAGCGTGTCTATGCTTTTTGAGAACATTTAGATCTTCTGACATAGTTTAAATATTTTTTATTTATCATTTGTCATGCTCATTCGTGATTTTTTTGTTGGTTTTGGCTTGAGAGATTTGGGTTTCTTTTTTATAGTGAGATTTGATGTGTTTGGGTTTGGGGAAGAGTGTTATTTTTGCTTATTTTATTTGCAAACTCGTGATGCTTCTTGTTCTTGGATCCATTATCTCTCTCGTGAATGTAGGCAATTGATTCGTCCAAACCACATAATTTTTGGTATCTTCTTGTGGCACTTGCTTATTTGTTATTAATTTTTTTTCATCATATTTATACTTGTGTTAAGGAAAGTACTTAACTTTCCTGCTGAATCACCTACCATAAGTGAATATTATGAATAGTTGAATATAGAAAGTAGAAATAAAGGAGACCAAACAACACAAGAAAATATCATGATTTTGGTGGTTAAAACTAAAATGGCTTACATCAATGAGAAATGTAAAAAAAATTATCGACTATAGAGAAGCTATGCATGTTTATGAAATAAACAAGATATCATAAGGCATTATTCCTTGAATCCAAGTACATTTATTGTCACCATTAGAGATAAGCCCTAAAATTTTATAGACAAATAAAATGGAAAATACTTAAAGTGGGATAATATAAATAAATAAAATTTAACTAAAACAATAAATTACCTACCTAAAATTCGTCAAAACCCTCATGCATATCGAATCAACTCAAAATTTGTAGCTCAATGTTGCTTTTCACTTTGTTGAGATAGNTACATTTCAAGAGTGGAGGACAATTATCCTAATTCAAGAATTACTTGGCGAGGGATTCAGGCCTAGTCATTTTTAAGATTTTCTTTTATAATGATTTGTCTTAATTCGTCAGGCATTGAAGTGAACATCTCAACTCGATCTGATTTGAGAGATCATATAGATTTGTGCTAATTCTTCAGTTATGCTTATGAGCTATTTGTATATCATGATAACATTAGAAATGATGTGAAAAGAGAACTAAGAGTTTAAGAAACAAATATAAAGTAATGGAAATTAGTTGGTCAAATATAGGCACAAGAGCTTAATTTTTGAAGCAATTATTTGAATTAAATAGGGCAAATGCAAGAAAATAGGAGAATTAAGGGTCATCTACTAGTCCAATTGTAGAAAAGAGAGAATGCATGATAATAAAAATAGAATATATTATAATATAGATTATATTATTTTTAAGTTGTTCATGTTACAAAACTCAAGTAATTTATGGTCTGTTTGGGATACTACTTTATGATCACATATCGAATCAACTCAAAATTTGTAGCTCAATGTTGCTTTTCACTTTGTTGAGATAGTACTTTATGATCACATAAAATAGTTTTTCTTTTCTTTTCTCCCTACCTTTCTCTCACTCTTTATTTCTCTCTTTTTTTTTTATATTCCCACTTTATTTTTATCTTATTTTCTAAACCCTTGCATTGAATCCTTCTTAACAACATATAATCTACTACCAAACTCCAATGAATTCCCACAACCACCCCAACATAATCACTGATGGAACAATCCCAATTATTTATGATCATCCTATTGAGTGTTATCTTTGGTGTTATATATATATATGCATAACTTTCTAACAAACTTCTAAACTTGATCTTATATAAATCAAAAAAATGTTGTATGATTATCTTAAAAATTACATATTTCAAATATTTTGATTATCTTAACAATTTATTTAGTCAAAATCATAACAAATCTTTATCTTGACTTCATTATATAGAAATAAATTTTGGATTTTTTATACAATTCCTCTTGAAATCAAGCTTCCAGAGTGTTGTGCTACCTCAAAAATCTTTGATGCATATGATTTAACATAAGCAAAAGACCTCTAGAGTGCATTTTTTTATACTTAGATAGATTGATTTATTATAATAAATGTATAAACTTGTCTTCCATTAAGTCTTAGTACTTCTGAAGTTGCTTTTTCTTTACTCTAAATGCGATAAATAACCTAACACCAAAAATAATGGTGCACTATGATATCAATTCACTTAATCATCTCTAGGTAGGGGTTTAAACAAGTTGAGTTGAGCTGAAGTCATAGAAAACTTGAACTTGGCTTGCCTAACCAATGGTAGGCTTGAACTTGAGCCAAGTCTAGCTCGAGNGAAATAAATTTTGGATTTTTTATACAATTCCTCTTGAAATCAAGTTTCCAGAGTGTTGTGCTACCTTAAAAATCTTTGATGCATATGATTTAACATAAGCAAAAGACCTCTAGAGTACATTTTCTTATACTTAGATAGATTGATTTATTATAATAAATGTATAAACTTGTCTACCATTAAGTCTTAGTACTTCTGAAGTTGCTTTTTCTTTACTCTAAATGCGATAATATTATGGCCTAACACCAAAAAAAAATGGTGCACTATGATATCAATTCACTTAATCATGTCTAGGTTGGGGTGTAAAAACAAGTGAGTTGAGCTAAAGTCATAGAAAACTTGAACTTGGCTTGCCTAACCAATGGTAGGCTTGAACTTGAGCCAAGTCTAGCTCGAGCTCAGTTTGCTGGGATAACAATGAGATCATGCTGGACTCATGGCTCAAGAACTTCAAAAATGGGGAAGTCAGGTCAAGTGCTCATTGCTCACTGGAGAAGGTATCGACTAGACTAGTGAGATGTCGTGACAGGAGCTCATTGCTAGTTGGATAATGCATGGATGGGAATAGTATGTAATCTCGATGGGAGTTGACTGCTTGCTAGAGAAAGCATCTAAGACCAACACATTTGTAGATGTGATGGGAGCTTGCTGCTCTTTGGAGTAGATATGAATCACGACCTATATCAATAGATTTTTCTTTTTGAATGCACAAGTTTAGGATAACATGGTCTTTAGTAACCTCGCTAATATTGGTCGAAGGCATGAGTAGAGGATATGAATAGTGCCAAGCTTTTAATTCCATGTTCCACTGAGCACTAGAATCGGTGAGAAAATTGATAATCTCATCGTATTTTGGTTTGATAACTATGAAATTCGAACAATCACACTTAGAATTATCAGGTGGGCCAAAGACCGAATTGATGGTGGTATGGTCAAAGTCTACTTGTTTCCTGCTCGCTAAAATTTTATCGCCGCTTGCTCTTTAGCGTTGGCAAAGAACTAGCGAACAACAGATACAACAACGGGTGAGTTTCAATAACATAATTTCTCCCACTTCTTTCTTACGATCAAACCCTCAATCCTACCCTCGGGCCGCAAGAAAGCTCTTATAGGGATCAGTTTCTTTGACAATAAGAAATTGTTGTATCGATTTGCAGCTTCAATATTTACAAATTTCTTGTTATCAAAGATGTGTCTCGCCTCACTTCTTTAGCCTTAGGAGACGTAAATTTAAAGGTAAAAGAAGGAGAAGAAGAGAAATGGTGGGGATTAACAAAAGATTTGAAAAGAGCAAAAAAAATGTAAAGAAAATCTCACCTCTAAGCCTTAGAAAACTCTAGGATCTCCTCTAGCATTCTTCTCCTCTTTTCTTCCTAATCTCTTCTTTTGGCCAAGGCAACGACAATGGCGAATGGGAGTGGACACGAGAAGCTCACTCTTGATATAGAAGGAGATCTGGAATTTGAGTGGCACTGGGGTGCTACTCAACGAGGAAGCGCCTACGCTTCAGCTTCAGTAAGGCAAAATCCATGATCCGGAGGTGGCACTGGGTGGGCACTAGGGGCTGGAAAAAGCATGTATTTTATATTATAAAACTCTTAAAACACAGCAATCACCCCTAAAGCTTTCTAATAATAAGTAAAGCATATCAAACACAAACACTAAAAACATCATACAAAAGTTAACATATAACAACTACAAAACAAATATACAATAAACACAAAATAACGCTTGAGTTACCTCCCAAGTAGCATTTGATTTAAAGTCCTTAGTTAGACAATGTGAGTTCCTTAATTAGGATGAACCAAATTAATGGTTTCAGTAAAGCATATCAAACACAAACACTCAAAAACATCAAACAAAAGTTAACATATAACAACTATAAAACAAATATACAATAAACACAAAATAACGCTTGAGTTACCTCCCAAGTAACATTTGATTTAAAGTCTTTAGTTAGACAATGTGAGTTCTTTAATTAGGATGAACCAAATTAATGGTTTCACTAAGACCTCTCCTATCTCATCCTAAATAGGGCTTTAATCTATTTTCATTAACTTTGAAAATACAATCATTTTTTTTATTCTTATTATCTACAACTCTAAATGGGTGAACTCATAATACAATAATTGAGCCAGACCACCTGAATTTTAATTTTCTTGGAAATAATTTCAATCGATATATATATATATATATATTAATAAATGTCTAAGGGCTAATTTTATTAAAATTGAAAAAATACATAGAGATTGTATGAGAGGATCCAAAAAAAGGTGCCCTACCCATACGATACATCAGACACTAGCATCCTAAATGGATGAAACAAGGATAAAACACAAAAAAAATAAAGCTTGCAGGGAATAAGCTGCTAGACATGAGCCAACTTGGTCTTGCTTCTGCCTCTGGTTCTAGGACTGAAGACAGCTAACAAATTGCTGAGTGTCGTTCCATTACCCGAAGTTACTAGAGTATCATCCATTAAGTTCCCAAGCTGGGGTGTGCCTCCATTNAGTTTACTTTTAGGTAATCTCATACAACCTATCTGTACATTTTCTTCTTTAATATATAAGCCCTTTAGGCTTTTTAAATATATATATATATATATATATATATATATATATATATATATATATATATATATATATATATATATATATATATATATAT
>JXCR01020031.1:15052-33196 GCA_002079205.1 Phalaenopsis hybrid cultivar
TATATATATATATATAGCAAAATTTCCCGTCCATATGTAAATTCTTTTCTAATTAGTTTCTGATTATATCACTTCATATGTTTCTTATAAATTTTGACATTTTTATAAGCTTCCATTCTAATTTCTCCAAATTACTTCAACTATAATAATCTTTTATTTGCCAAGTATTTGAGATTAAAGTTAAATTTCTTAACTACCCAATAAACTTTATGTTTAAGTTCTACTAACAAATGATATAATTTAAGAAAAAAATCAACTTATCAGGTGACATACCTATAGGTGTCTTAAAGGCAGCCCTATAAGCTCATAATGCATCATCTAGCCTAACGGACCTGCCTTTCATACTAAGGTTCATAGTTTTCTCTAGTATTCTTTTAATCTCTTTGTTAGAAACTTCTACTAGATCGGTAGTTTGAGGATGATAAACAATAAATATTCTGTCTCAATTCTTCTATTACAAACGTATCTTCACCTGTCACTAATTATTACTTTGGTGTTCCAAACCTGTTAAAAATAAATTTCTTAAAAAATTACTAAACACTATGGGAATCACACTTGGGTAAGGTCACCTCTTCAATCCATTTCGAGACACAATCTACTACTAATAAAATGTATGATGCTCAAATTGTCCCATAAAATTTATTCCTCGGACGTTAAATAATTTAGCTTCTTAAATATAATTTATCGGCATCTAATCTCTCTTCCAAAAATCTAAATTACAAAATTGTAGATGCAATTTTAAATCCTCTAAAATGCCTTATGAATTCTAAATCATGACATGATCTAATAATTTCACTATCTCCTCTAAAACAACGCATATCCTAGTGATCTGATTCTTACACTTACTAAAGAGATATGATTCATCCCAAAATAGAATCTGACATCAGACAAACTTTTTGTTTCGGTGACATAACATGTCAAAAAGAATAATTTCACTTATAATAAACTTCACTATATTAGCATAACTGGAATATTATGTTCAGAAATTGAAATAAGTTATTCATTAGAAAAATTTTCATGAATTTTTTCAAACAAATCNGGTCTACTTTTAGGTCATCTCATACAACCTACTGTACATTTTCTTCTTTAATATATAAGCCCTTTAGGCTTTTTAAATATATATATATAGCAAAACCTCCTGTCCATATGTAAATTCTTGTCTAATTAGTTTCTGATTATGTCACTTCTTTATATGTTTCTTATAAATTTTGACATTTTATAAGCTTCCATTCTAATTTCTCCAAATTTCTTCAACTATAATAATCTTTTATTTGCCAAGTATTTGAAATTAAAGTTAAATTTCTTAACTACCCAATAAGCTTTATGTTTAAGTTCTACCAACAAATGATATAATTTTAAAAAAAAAATCAACTTATAGGGTGACATACCTATAGGTGTCTTAAAGGCAGCCCTATAAGCTTATAATGCATCATCTAGCCTAAGGGACCTGCCGTTCATACTAAGGTTCATAGTTATCTCTAGTATTCTTTTAATCTCTTTGTTAGAAACTTCTACTAGATCGGTAGCTTGAGGATGATAAATAATAAATATTCTGTCTCAATTCTTCTATTACAAATGTATCTTCACCCGTCACTGATTATTACTTTGGTGTTCCAAACTTGTTAAAAATAAATTTCTTAAAAAATTACTAAACACTATGGGAATCACACTTGGGTAAAGTCACCTCTTCAATCCATTTCGAGACACAATCTACTACTAATAAAATGTATGATGCTCAAATGGTGACATAAAATTTATTTCTCGGACGTTAAATAATTTAGCTTCTTAAATATGATTTACTGGCATCTAATCTCTCTTCCAAAAATCTAAATTACAAAATTGTAGATGCAATTTTAAATCCTCTAAAATGCCTTATGAATTCTAAATCATGACATGATCTAATAATTTCACTATCTCCTCTAAAACAACGCATATCCTAGCCATTTGATTCTTACACTTACTAAAGAGATATGATTCATCCCAAAATAAAATCTGACATCAGACAAACTTTTTGTTTCGGTGATATAACATGTCAAAAAGAATAATTTCACTTATAATAAACTTCACTATATTAGCATAACATGGAATATTATGTTCAGAAATTGAAATAAGTTATTCATTAGAAAAATTTTCATGAATTTTTTCAAACAAATCCAAGAAATTTTCTGCTCTAACCCAGATAAATGATCAGTTACCTGGTTTCTAGCTCTCTTCTTGTCCACTATTTCTATATCAAATTTTTGTAATAGAAGTATCGAACATATCAAATGTGACTTGACATCCTTTTTAGTTATCAGATATTTGATATAAGATTGGTCAATATTGACTTTGACTTTTGTGCCTATAAGGTAAAATCTATGTTTATCTAATATAAATACTATAACAAGTAACCCCTTTTTAGTAGTGTTGTAATTCACTTTTGCTTCATTAAGAGTTCTACTCGTATAGTATATCACATGAAAAATCCAATCCTTTCTCTATCCTAACACAACCCAAACTGTATAATCACTGACATCACACATGAGTTCAAATAAAAATTCCCAATCAAGTGAAACTATAACAGGTGCAGTGATTAATTTTTTCTTTAAAAGTTCAAAGGCTGCTACGCAATCTTGATAAAACATAAAGGGCATATCTTTTCCTATGAAATGACACTAATGCTTTGAAATTTTGCAAAATTCCTTAATATACCTACTATATAATTTTGCGTTCCCTAAAAAACTCCTAACCCTTCTAGCCGAAGTTGGTGGCGGTAGTTTTGCTATCAATTGAATTTTAAATTTAGCTAGCTACTTTCTTCTTTCAGACAACTAAAACTACCACTTCCATCACCATGAATTGACATTTCTTCTAATTTAGTACCAAGTCTCTTCACGTCTTTGCAAAATTTTTGAAAGATGATTAAGAAATGAATCAAAGGATATGTCAAATACAATAATATTGTCCATAAACACCTCAATCTCCTTTTCGATCAAGTCTAAAAAGAAGGCAACATAATATCTTGGCATCCTTCTAAAGACAAATGTTCCATAGGGGTTGGTGAAAGTTGTTTTATCCTGATCTTTTGGTGCAATAAGAATTTGGTGGTAACCCGAATAATCGTATAGGATGCAAAAATAAAGGTGTCTTGCCAATCTATCAAGTATTTGGTCAAGGAATGGAATGGAATATGGTTCTTTCTAGTTGTTTTATTCAAATTTCTTTGGTCTATATAGATCCTATAACGTATGACACTCCTAGTGGATAGAAGTTCATTATTTTCATTCTCCATTACAACTACACCCCCTTCTTGGGTACACAGTGCATATGGTTAACCCCTGTACTATATGAATTTGGGTAGATAATTCCCACATTTAACCGCCTCAATCTCTCATTTTTCACTAGCTATTTCATTATTGGGTTTAAGCATTGGGTTCATGATCTTCCTTCTTTAATATTATATCCATGCACAAGGAAGAGCTAATACCATTGATATCCATAATACTCCACCCAAAAGCTTTTCTAGAAGTCCTCAATACCCACATTAATTGTCTCTTACTGTTTACTCAATCCAACAGAAATAATTACAGACAAAGTTGAAGATTATCCTAAGAATGCATGATTTAAATGTTTAGGGAGAATCTTAAGTTCCAAGTTTGGGGCCTCAACTATAGAAGGTACTAGTGGTTAAACATCATCTGAGGTGTCTAAAATCTCAAAGCTATCCCAAATCACTCTAGGGATCGCTTTTAGCAGTAGAGCAAATTCCTTCTTAAGGTGTTTACCATTATCCTCAATCACACTCCACTGGGTCAATCTCCACGATCTCTCCTAATCTGATTCTAATCATTCTGTCCAACACATCTTACTGAAACCTTGAATCAATGTTGGGGTTCTGGGAAAACTTAGTTGAATTCAAAACATTAAAATAACCTCATGATCATTGATTCTCATAGTCAATTCTCCTTTTTGAACATCTATCATAGCCCTTTATGTAACTAGTAAAGTTTTACCTAAGATAATCTAGATCTTCTTATCTTTCGTCATATCGAGGATAATGAAATCAGCCGAGAAGATAAATTTATTAACCTTAACCAAAACATACTCTGTCAACCCCTTATAATAGGTAAGAGGCGGTCAGCTAACTGCAGGGTTACTATAGTAGGCTGGATTTCTTCTAATTCTAGTCTCTTAAAGATAGAGACATAACGTTGATATTGACCCCAAGATCACATAACACTTTCCCGAATAATCTCTCATATGGCACAGTGGATGGTGAAGCTACCTGGGTCTTTATTGAAGGATAACAGTACACTCCTCAGAGCTACAATTTCAAAGTCGCACAGTTTTCTTTTTTTATTCAATATGTCTTTCATGAATTTCACATAAATAGACATTTATTCTAAAGCTTCGATGAATGGAATGTTGATCGTGAATTTTTTGAACACTACTAAGAACCTCAAGAACGGTTGGTCTAAGTTATGTTTTTAAAGTCTTTGGGGAAAATATATTGGTGGTCTCTCTTGTTTTTTACTTGGTGGTGAGTCAGTATTTCCCATGTCTCTAGATTTTCATGAGTTGGTTAAGTTTTTCACCAGGTCTTTCAAGCTCAGGCTTATGCTCTTCCTTACGAGACTCCCTTCTAGTCACCTCTTCCAATTCCTTTCCACTTCTTAACTTAATGATTTTTACATGCTCCTTTTGCTTTTACTTTATGGATTCACATCCGTATTACCGAGTAAAGTCTCTTGGGGTTTGTTACTTGAATACTTAGCCATTTGACCAAATAGATTTTTAATATTTCTTATGACTGCAATTTGACTTTATAATTGATCCTCCATCTATAATATTATTTTATTCAAAGATTATTTCGTTTCTTTGAATTAAGTATTGGAAGTGAATCTCGATGCATAGTGAGATCTCGGGATACTATTGCTCGGGTCCAATTTCTTGTAGGATTAGGTTGGTTGCTATCTCACTGTGGGTATTATACACCTTGGTTATTGTTATTTCAGCTTAACTTTATAATTGATTCCCCATCCGTAACACTATTTCTTTCAAAGATATATATATATATATATATTTGAACTGGATATTGGAAGTGAATCATGATCGGTAGTTAGATCTCAGGTTACTATTTCACCAGTTTAAATTTCCTATCGGATTCGGTTGGTTGCTACCACACTGCTACTATCCTACATCTTGATCATTGTTATTCCAATTAAAACTTGGATAATTCCTCCAACCGGAGTTATAAGTATTGGAGTCCATGTTGTTGGTTATGTTATTAATTGCATTCATAAACTCTACATACATAATAATAGGATCAACTAGTTGTTCATAACCATTTTCTTGTATTACCAATGATCCTAGTGCATAATTCGAACCTAATTGTCTAAGTTCTTGAATATTATTGTTGCTTGTGAAGTTAGAATTGCTAAGGCATTATTATCATTAGAGGTCAATTGAAAATTATTTGTAGCCATTTAATTGATCAAAGCATAGGCCTCTTCAAATGATTTAGATATTAAAGATCCCTCAGCCGCATCATCTATAATCGATCTCAATGATCCCACCAACCCATTGTAAAAATTAACTGATTAGTTAGTCAGGTTGAGCATGGTGCGGGCACTTCCTAAGCATCTCTTTGAACCTCTCCCAAGCCTCCTAAATGGATTCACTATCTAATTGGATGAAAGACATATCATTCTTAAGTTTGACAGTTTTTGAAGGTGGGAAATACTCTGCTAGGAATTTCTCATCAAAGCCAGTCCAAGTTGCTATAAATCCTGGGGCTAAAGAATTCAACCAAACCTTAGCTTTATCAATATGAGAGAATGAAATCAACTTTAGTTTAACAACGTCATTTGAGACACCGTTATATCTAAAAGTCGTATATAACTTTAGGAAACGAGCTATATGGAGATTATGTTCTTTTACAAGCGAACCTCCAAATTGGTTTTTTTGAACCATCCGAATGATGCTAGGTTTGAGTTCAAAAGTGTTAGCCTGAATGGTAGGGTTATTGATACTCCTCTGTATTTCGTCTACTATGGGGTTAACAAATTCCCCAAGTGGTTTAGACATGATATTCTATTCTTGAGGCACTTCTCATTTATCATAGATTTTTTTTTTATGTTTATTTTTTAAATTTTTTGAGTTTTTTAATAAATTTTTTTTAGTTGAGGGTCGTAAGGCACAAGATTAGGTAATCCAATCCTAGCTACACATACAACTTAAGGCTATCAACTAATTGACCCTAAATTTTTATAAAAAAGCACAAACTGTGGTTCAAAATGTGCAAGGTGGCAATCACTTTTGAGGCAAATATTGTGCTAAATATCACAAAAGAAATCACAAGATGCAATTTTTTTGGATTTTCACAATATAAATAACAATACAAGAAATGAAATACACACAACACACGATACTAAATAAAGAAAATACAAGTTTCAATTCTAAACTTCAAATCTTTCAATTAGAACTTTTCTAAATTAGAAATTTAACGTCGTTCCCTAACAAGCGCTCTAAAAACTTGATGGGTCCACATTATTGTGAAGTATGGATCAACTATGCAAGTGCATGTGTCGCTCAAGTAATATGCAAATTTGAGTCTGTGAATAGATCCCACAGGGAACTAGTTAAATCTTCTAATTAGTTAAAGTTCTAGTTTAATAAACCCTAAGTCTAGTTTGAAGTGTTCAACGTTTATGACTTTATAAAGCGTTTAATTCTTAATAATCAACTCCTAACTATGTTTTTGGAGTTTTTTAAATTAAATGAAAATTTTATGCTAATCAAATCATGTGAATCCTTAATATTCTTTTAATGAGTTTTCCACATTATTATTGACAACCAGAGATAAACCCTCCATAGCCTCTGTAGAGGTTATAAGAAGCATTGAAAACTCGTATTAAAGTTAAAGAGACTTAAACATGCAAAATTTCACAGGAATTCTCTAATGTCTTATTTAGGTTTTAATCTTTACTGACAATATGTATATTCCACTAGATTACTGTGTGTTAACTTGTTCTTCTAGTTGATGGTTAGAGGCCTTAGATCACAAGTGATATTAACGTCTTAAATGATCAATTATAAGTAAATCAAATTCAGAAATTTAACACATCAACTTTAATCAAATTCTCAATTAATCTAGGGAAATCTCATGGAGAAAATATGAATCATCATATGTCCAAAATACAAGAGTATGAAAAACACTTTATATACTAAATATGATAAAAGAAAACTAAGAAAATTTCATTGAAATCCAAAGAGTTTACACAAACTGAATACAATCAGTTTAGAATTGAATCTCCTTTTGCCCCATTTCAATTCTTCTTCTTACAATGAAACTTTACTTTGATTTTCTTGCACACACATACCAGACCTTCACTCACAATACAATACAATTAAGCACTCACTAACCACTCACAATTTTTCTCATAAATTATCTTTACTTCTCTCTCACAGTAGTAAGGTTCTTCAAATAAGCACCCAAGTTTCAACTTTCCTTTGAAATCATCTTTATTATGCCATCGGACGTGAAATGATGCTAGCAAAACATCACAAACCATAATCCAATGCATATGGCTCTTGGGCGTTGTATGCCGGCGCGGGGCCACTGGGACTTGACGCCTGGGAGCTGAGCTTCTGGAACTGGGTTGTCGAGCTTTCGAGATGCAACAAAATTTGGTCATTTGGGCGCCAGAAACATGACGCCGGCTGCTAAACACCTACTGCTCACTTTCCAAGTTTTCTGTATTTCGTGCATTTTATCCTCTCCCTAGGCGTCTGGGCATTGGTTCCTGGCTTCTGAGCATTGATTTAGGTGACTTTGCCATATCTTCTTCAATTTGCTCGCTTAAGATAGCTACACAAATGTTTTTTGCATAAGACAACAAATCCACCTTTCACAAGCATATATTTAGCATAAATGGGAAAATAAAACATATAATTTACATCACATTATACTACATTTCTACTTCACAACAAATACCACGAGATCTCATCCTAGGTAAAGTTGAAAAATTACGACAACTACTAAATGTAGAAGAGCTACAACCCTTAGGCGAAGAATAGTTTGAATTTAACGAAACTGCTTGAATTTCCTTATCTCAGTCATGTTGTAAGGAAATAATCAATCTGGTCGTACAGAAAAGGAGACTCATCTCACCGATAACACTTGGGCAACTCTACCTATAGGTCCATCATGTCAATTTTCATGAGAATGATTTGACAATCTATGAGACTACTCCCTAAAGGTGAGCCAAAATGCCCCCAAGACAGAATCCTATAGGTGTAGCCAAAGTGGCGCAAGATGATTGCCTGCAGGAGAGCTAAGACCCACGAGATAGATGAATAGTCAATACATAGAGAGATGCACCACTCATTCTTACTTAAATAACTTTTAACTTGTATTTGGAAGAAATGACAAATCTAATGAATTCATTTCTTAGACCAGATAAACATGCACTTGTTTTATAGAGACGAACAATTTAATTTCATATTCACCATTCTCTTATCTTTTGGTAATTAACTTTCAAAGAGATAAGATAATAAAAAAAATAATATGTTTGACAAAAATCCTCATTCATAGTTTAAATAGCTGAGATTGTCTAGAGAACCTATTGAACTCAATTTAAGTCGACCCTGCCTTCTTCACTCGACCCTCTCCAGTCGGCCCCTCTTAGTCGGCCCTCTTCACTCAACCCTCTTTAGTTGGCCCTCTCCACTCAACCCTCTTCAGTCGTCCCTCTCCACTCGACTTAGGAGAAATGTGACTAGACGAAGTGCATGGATAATAGGTATAAAATATATTATCTCTGATATTTTATCCTTGGAAATCTAATTATTACTTATATAGATATTTTATAATAAAATGCTCCTATATAAAGGGGGAAGTGTGAATGTAAAAGGGACCCTTTTCATCTATTGGGGGACAACTAGCAGAAAAGTTAATATAACTCTCTCATCTCTCTCTCTTCCCTTTTATGCACTATTTTTTGGGTGTGATTCACAGACAAATTTGGGTTAAGGTAATTTATAATTGTTGTAAAAATCATCTATTTTAAATTTGTGTCTACCCTAGCAAATTATTGATTGAAAGCCCCAATGGTTGGTAGATGCTATATCATAAGAATAGTTCTTTCTTTACAACTTGCACTTCTCCTTCTAGGGTGGAACTATGGAGTATTATTTACATATTTCTCTTATTTTCTTACAATTCACTTCTCAATGATCCCTTTTACGATCAAGCTACACTGCATATATTTTTCTCTCCTAGTTTCTCCCTTGAGTCAACCTAGGGAAATCAATCTGAAAGTCAACCATTTAAAAATTTGGTAACCTATCTGTTCTATGATATATTTGCTCTATTATATACCTATTTGTGTCGAGTCTTTTGCATCATAGTTGTTAAATTTTGTTCAATGATTAATAATGTATCATAATTATGATGATTAATGCTTTCAATTTTATGATAATCTTGAATTCTTTCAAGTAAAGCAAGTAAAGTAAGTAAAGATGGCAGAGATGATGGTGATTTGAGCAATAAATTATGCATCATTAATCATTCAGTGAGGCATAGATAAATTCAATAACAAATGCATATATAGACATTTTCTGTGAGCTTAATTTATGCTGTTATATATGGAACTGATTTCATTTTTGCTGCTGATAATTGCAGTGGTCCAAGTGAGGGTAGCACTAATAATGTCTAAACTTATCATGATAGCATAGCAAGATAAATCAATGAACCATAGATGGATGCGTGAATGCATATTCACTGGGCTTAGATGTTCGCACTGGATTTGTGGAGAAGCTTGTCATGTTTAATTTCAAAATTAAACACCGGCCAACAATCATTTACAGGCCAATTCGGCCATCTGATCTTCAAGTTCTTGAGCTGATCCATGCTTCTTTATTCCCTGTAAGGTACCATGCCCACCCTTTTGTGTACATGTGATTCCTATATATATTATCACTGGTTTAAATCATCATTAAAAAAATGGTGCATTTACATACATAGCACACATTTTTTATGTATTTACATATCTCACACCTATACTTTCATATTAACACACATAGCACTCATATCTTTAATTTCACATCAAAATAGCTCTATTAGCTTTATTTAAAACTGAAACACACCTTGTCATGCATAGGTTTAAAGCACCAAAATGTTATGTATGTAAATATGAAAGTTTAGGTGCGAGATACGTAAATACATAAGAATTGTGTGCTACGTATGCAAAGTTCTCTAAAAAAATTTCTCTCTGATATTCTTTTGCAGGTATGACATAGACTTCTTCCTCAATGTTGTCAATGGGCTAGGCATCGTCTCTTGGGGTGCTGTTGACATTAGCCGGTCAGATGGCCGCATTGATGAGCTTATCGGATTTGTCACAACACGCATCATCTCAGTAAAAGAAAGTGAGGTAGCGAACTTACATAAAACCTTTGAGAAAAGTTGAATGTATAAAAATATTTGAAATCTTTGCTTGCACAGATTGAGAATTTACTAAGATATGACATGTCAAGGAAGGATCAAACTTTAGTCTATATCTTGACACTGGGTGTGGTAGAACAATACAGGAACCTTGGCATAGGTTATTTTCTTCTCTCTTCTTTTATGGATGATTTACACACATACCACTAAATTTTTATGTATTTACATATCAAACTTAAAATTTTACATAACATGCCACCTTCCCGCTGCATGAAAAGGTGTATCTCATTTTTTTTAAAGTTAAAATAGTTGTATTTTTTATGTGATATTAAAATTTGGGTGTTATAAATGTAAAAAGTAAAATTAAGGTGTTAGATATATATTGCCTCTTTGTCTATGTACAGTAAAAGTGTATTTTACTTTCTAAAAGTTAAAATAGTGGTATTTTTGATGTGATATTGAAGATTTGATTGGTATAAATATAAAATGTAAAATTTAGGTGTTAGATATGTAAATACATAGGAATTTGGTGGTATGTATGTTAATGCCCTTTGTTTTAAATTCTGTGATTTGACTGAATTTTTTTTTTCGTTGGTGGTGAGAAATGGATTATTCACTTTGTTTAATTCCGAATTTCTTTCAGCTTCTGCACTAGTTCGAGAAGTTATAAAATACGCTTCAAGCATTTCCAGCTGCAGAGCAGTATATTTGCATGTCATTGCTTACAATCAGCCAGCCATCCATTTCTATCAAAAGATGCTGTTTAAGCTTGTAAGAAGGTTATTGAAGTTCTACTATATTAATGGGCAACATTATGACTCATTCCTATTTGTGTACTATGTTAACGGAGGTCAGTCTCCATGCTCACTTAGGTAAGTGTAAAATTCCTTCTCTGTAGGAAATTTGCATAGGAAATAAACTATCTTAGAATATTCTCCAATAATAGTCTTTCCTTTATTTTTTTTTCCTATTTTATACTCTTCCCTATTTAGAGGGTTCCTATTTTATTTATGTTAGTTATTATATATATATGTTGTGTAATATAATGTTTGAGAGAAAGGAAATAAAATTATGTCTAATTTATACATGGTATCAGAGCTCATAAGCTCATCGTTCACTTTCGAGGACTCCGTCTCCTTTCTCCTTGTCCTCTGAAAGCTTCGAGTTCGAAGAAATGCCAAAACGTCCTCTGTGTCTTCTCCTCACAAACGCTCATAGTGCTCTGTGATTTGAATCCTTCACTTCGTACGTCGCAGATCATCAGTTGACAAGAATGCTCTTTTTGAATCCTTCCTAATCGTGTATCGCAGATCGTATGCACTCGAGCTAGGTCGCAGATCACTTCCTGCGTTTCCACCATTCTTTCCACGACTGTTGATGTTTGAATCCTTTGTTCGTACAACCCGAACGTAGGACCGTCTTGTTCATGCATTGAAGATCTGTTTGAATCCTTTGATTTGATTCAGCAGAACGGGTCTTCATATACTCCTCTCACAACGTTGCTGCCATTTTATTCGACGAAATAGTCAACTTGCCCTATCCTCCATTTCACGAGTTGTTGACTTGTAAATGTCCTAACCATCTCTCACTGAGTGTCGAACGCTTGGAAACTGAGAGCTACACACCTCCATCTAGTTCCTGTTTGGTCATCCAATCAATAGTTGAACTAAATGTCCTCCTATTGCTTTCATTCTAGCAGTAGTTTATAAGATTCATATTTCACAATCTATTCATGTTCAAACATGATATGACCTCGCTATCTCTTCTTTGGAAGTCACCTCAATATTCAAGTCTACACCATCAACTCCCATTATGCCTGATAAGTTCTCTATAGTCATGGACTATAAATTACATGGCCATAATTTTTTTCAATGGTCTCAGTCCATCTTCATGTGCATCTGTGGCTGAGGGAAAGATGGACATCTCACAAGCGAAATTTTAGCACAAGAATTGATATATTCCAAATATCGGGCTCAACAAATTCCTTGACCACAGAGTTTGAATAAAACTACCTGCTCTATAGGACAACCAAGAAGATATGGGAGGTTGCATGACCTATTCTATCACTGAAAATTTCCTAGATTTATTTGAGATTGAGACCAAACTGCATGATCTACGATAAGGAGAATTGAGTGTTACTCAATATTTCAATGCACTCACACGATGTTGGCTGCAATTGGACATCTATGAGTTTTATGGATGTCAAAAAAGCTCGTTGTTCGCAAACAATTCGTGTTCGGCTTGTCGGGGAGTTTGTGTTCGATTCGTTCGATAAGCAAAC
This sequence comes from Phalaenopsis hybrid cultivar, assembly GCA_002079205.1. Lineage (NCBI taxonomy): Eukaryota > Viridiplantae > Streptophyta > Magnoliopsida > Asparagales > Orchidaceae > Phalaenopsis > Phalaenopsis hybrid cultivar. Next base: position 27,760 of record JXCR01020031.1, read on the forward strand.
AAGACGAACGCAAACAATTTTTTTTCGTTCGGTTTATAAACGAATTAAACAGGAACAATCATTTGTTTGATCGTGTTCAAATCAATTTTGTTTGAAATATAAAATAATTATATATAAAAAATTATCATATTTTTAAAATAATTATATACTCTAAAAATTTATCATATTTTAAAAAATTAAATCCTATAAATTATAATCTAATATTCAGGTTCGTCTCTTAGCTTATATTAAATTCTATAATTTCGTATTTATCTTCAGGTTCGTCTTAGCTTAAATTTTCTCATATTTCTTTTAGATTTATTTAGTTTCTTCGAGTGAAACATAGTTTTTGGGAGTGAAATCTCACATATTGCCTCTAGATCTGAATTTTTTATGGATGAAATATGATATTATGGTTTTATTATGAGCTGTGCTTCGACTATTTTGCATTTGTGTTGTGATTCATATAAGTTTAAGCTTTTGAAAGATTTCGAACAATTCGAACAATACAAATAAATTTGTAAGATTTCGAACAATTCAAACAATCCGAATATTTCAAACATTTCAAGCATATTTCAAATAAATCAAACCGAACACGAATATTAACCTCACGAATAATTTCAAACATGAGTATAATTCAAACACACGTAATTTCAAACTAACCGAACACGAACACAAGCTCTGTTTGTTCGTTTTCGGTTCGTTTACACCCTTAATGAGGTTCACTCTTGGGAATGTCTTGATATTCTGCCTCATATACTTAGAATTGCTGAATAAAAACGGATAATCAAATTTCTCCTTGCCCTCAATAAAGTTCTTAATGAAGTTAGGGAAAGAATAATGGGAATCAAACCTATCCCTACCATCTGGAAGGCCTTTATAGAAGTTCGAAGGAAGGAGAGTAGAAAGAAGTTGATGATGACAGAGAATCACACCACACCATCAGTTGAAGGATCAACTTTATACACTCAAAACTCCTTTCAGAATAACAAGACCAAGAAAGGATGTCCATGGTATGACTATTGTAAAAAACTCGGCCATGTGATGTAAAAGTGTTGGAAATTACATGAAAAATTTGCAGTTGAGAAGCCATCAAATAGAAACTATGATAGGAGAACCACACAAATGTTCACAACCAACAAAGATTAAAAAAACATTCCATTCACTGGGACAAATTGAGGCACTACAGAAAATGTTAATCTTAGTTCTGGAAAAGTATCACAATCCTCTGCTAAGTAGCTCCCTAGCTTGATGACACACTAATGTATCATTTCCTCCTCTTGTCTTGCTAACAATGGAAGATGTAGACCTCGGATGATATATTCAGGTGCTTCGGATCATATGACTGGAGACATCCATGCTCTCATCAACTACCAAGAGATTGCCACCTCCTAATTTGTTAGACTTGCCGATGGAACTCATTCCAGGATTGTTAGGAAAGGAAAAGTGAATGTCTCCAAAGATATTCATATTTTTTTTATGTTATATGTAGCCAGATTAGATTGTAACTTATTTTCAATTAGTAAGCTTACTAATGACTTAAATTGTGTTACTAAATTCCATTCTAACTCTTGTGAATTTAGGTAGTGGATTTATGGAAGGTGATTGATAGTGATGAATTGCATCGAGGTCTATACCCGCTCAAGGAGAGCTATTTTCTTAACACAAAAGTGTCTTCTCTACCTTCCTCTTCTTATGTTCCTAAATCTATTGTGTCAGAGTTGCTGAGAGTTGTTTAATTATGACATTATCGTTTAGGCCATTTAATTTTCATTATGTTGTAAAATTATACACTAATCTCTTTATTAATAAAAATTTTGAGTTTTATCAGTGTAAATCTAGCCAATTGACTAAGTATATTTGTCATGTATATCCTCTCTCTCAGTATAACTTCTCGTATCTTTTCTCTTTCATCCACAATGATATTTGAGGACCATCAAAATTGAGAACCATCAATGGAGTCAGATGACTTGTGTCCTTTATTGATGATCACACTAGAACCAATTGGATTTTCTTTATGAAAGAGAAATATGAAACTACTCAAATCTTTCAGTCCTTCCATGTTATGATTTACATTTAGTTTCAATGCAAAATTCAGATTCTTAAAATTGATAATGAAAATGAATATTTCAATTTGATCTTTGGATCCTACCTTGTAAAAAATGATATCATCCGCGTGAGTTGTTGTGTCGAGGCTTCATAGCACAATATGATAGCCGAGAGGAAGAATATACATCTTCTCGAGTTATCTAGGTTTATAATCTTTTCTCATAATGTACCAACATATTTCTGGGGAGATGTAGTGCTCACAACCACCTACCCCATTAATAGAATGCCAAGCATATTCATTGGATTCAAAGCCCCTCTCCATGTTTTGCTGGAAATATGTCCTCATGTTAAAGCCTTCTCATCCATTTTTCCTTTAAAAATATTTTTTTGTCTCTTTTGTTCATAGTCACCAACCAAACCACACAAAACTTGATGCAAAATCCATCAAATGTATCTTTAGTGGTTATGCTTCTAACAAAAGGGGGACTAGTGTTAATATTCAATTACTAAAAAATATTATAACTCCATGGATGTTACATTCTTTAAAAAATAATCATAGTACCTCAAATTTAAATTCAGGGTGAGAATTTGGGTAAATATCAGATTTGAGACACTACTCTGGATAACCACACTAGACCACAACCTATCTACTTCCCTTTAACCATCCTGTCTCTCAAATTCCACCGCTTGAAGACATCCAACTTGAGATTAATAACAAGAAAATGCACAAGGAACTTCATGTGTACACTAAGTGAAAGAAATCCATTGAGCAAGACAAATAATATGCAACCATAGGAATATTCAGAACTAATTCTGAATCCACAAATCCATGAAGTTCCAAGGAAGGTGGAATCTAGTGGAGAAGCTAGGGAAAACTGCACAAATTATCCTATCTAGGAGTGTATTGCTATTGGGAAGTTAGTCTCATCTTATAAAATTTTTGTATCTAATCTCGATAGTATGCAGATACCCAAATCTATTAATAAAGTACTTCAAAGCCCAGAATATAAAAAGATAGTTGAAGAAGAGATCTAAATGACTCATGGACGTTTACAAAAGTTTTCTCCATATAAAAGACCTTTTGGGTGTAATAGATGTTCAATGTCAAGTACAAATCTGATGGGAGCATTGAGAGGTTTAGGCTAGGTTGGTGGCTAAATATTTCTCTCAGTCTTATGAGATAGACTTTGAAGAGACCTTTGCACCAGTGACCAAGCTAAACAATGTAATAGTTTTTATTTTCTTGAGTGTGAACAAAGGTGAGACTTCAACTTGATATCAAGAATGACTTTTTGAATGAAGACCTTGGGAAAGAAGTGTATATGGAGATCTTACCAGGGCTGGAAAATGACTCGAATAAAGATCTGATTTGTAAATTCAGAAAGTCACTTTATGACCTCAGACAATCTCCACGGGCTTGGTTTAACAAGTTTGCCAAGACTATGAAATCTGATGGGTACATCTAATGTCAAACTGATCATATTCTGTTCATAAAGCATACATAGGAAGGTAAGAGAGATATACTCTTTATCTATGTAGATGATATGATTCTGACAAATGATGACAAAAAGGAGACTGGGAAAATTAAAGAGATTTTTGCCATTGAATTTGAAATTAAAGATCTAAGAACTATGAGATACTTTCTCGACATGGAAGTGGCTAGGTCTAAGAAGGAATTGTGATATCCCAAAGCAAGTTCATCCTAGACTTACTAAAAGAGTTAGGAATGCTGGGGTATAAACCTACTGAGACGCCTATGGATTTCAAAAAAATGTTACAGTAAGGGGGAGGAAAGATATCAGTGGAAAATGTTTAATACTAGAGATTGGTGGGAAAGATTATCTACCCGTCACATGCTAGACCTGATATCATTTATTTTGTCAGCTTTGTGAGTCAACATATGAATAGTTCAAATGAAGAGTATTTGGTGATGGTTTACAAAATGTTGAGGTTTCTTAAAAAGACCCCTGACAGGGGTTATTGCTTAAGAAATCAGACAATAGGAAGGTAGAAGTTTACACTGATGCTCGTTGGACAGAATAATTGATGGATAGAAGATTCACATTTGGGTATTTTTCTTATGTATAAAAAAATCTCATCACATGGAGGAGCAAGAAACAAATAGTTGATCTGAGTATCAGACGTTTGCTTTGGGAATTTGTGAAGAAATGTGGATTCAAATGTTATTAAATGAGTCAAAATGCTCCATAGTCAATCCCATGCAGATGTTCAGTGACAGCCGACCCCCATTATTATTACAAAAAATCCTATGCATCTTAACAGGACGAAATACATTGAGATTGATAGACATTTTATATCTGAATAGGTCAATGGTGACATTATACACTTTGTCTACATTTTCACTCATCTTCAAGTTGCTAGATGTCTTGACTAAATCCCTACCTCCAGGCAGCTTTATTGTTTTGGATACCAAGCCAGGTATTTACAAAGTCTATGACCCAGGTTTAGGGGGAGTGGAATTCCTGTCCTGTAGGAAATCTACATTAGGATGGAATTTATTTCCTTATCTCATAACATACTTCAATAATAGTATTTTTTAATTTATATTTTCTATTTTATGTCCTTCCATATTTAAAGAGATTTCTATTTTATTTCTGTTAGTTATTCTATTTATATGTTTGATTTGTCATATCATTCTTATTTTGAAAATGTGACAAAAAAATGTTTTTTTAAGTTTGCAAGGAATATGAAGTCGCATCTGCACAGTGCATGGCGATGGTAAAATTATATTCTTAGGATGCCTGCTTATTTGTCTTTCCTTTTTCAGACTGGATTTTTCGAAAAGCTATTCTTTCCTTCGATTTGAAGTACTACATCGCCATCCCTCATTCCCTTGAAATTAGTGCTATTTTTTCATTAATTTATAGGGGCATTTTCATACATTCCAGATATGCTCATGTATTTGTCTAACACTTCAACATTTATATTTACATGCATACCACTCAAATCTTTAACATTACATCAAAACTATCATCATCACTATTTTTTAAAAAGTGAAATACCTCTTTTTCATGTAGCTTTGTGACACTAAGATGTTACAAAGTGTAAACATCAAACTTCGGGTGTTAAATATATTAATACATAAGACTTGTGTTGTATGTATTAAAACTTCGCTAATTTGGGGGCATTTACATACATACCACCTAATACTTAAGTATTTGCATATCTAGTTTCTAAACTTCGTTTTTTTTACATTTATCACATATAAAAAACATCACAATTATTTGAATTTTTAAAAAAATAAAAACACTTTTCATGCACAGGGAAGGTGACATGTATGTAAAAATTGAAGAAGTTTAATTGTTAGACATGTAAATACATAAGAATTGAGCGGTATGCATGTAAATCTTCCAATTTGTAGTTTTCTGTCTGCACATCTGCACTTTCC